>OU015749.1:2822295-2839456 GCA_907169655.1 Acomys percivali | reverse complement strand
TCTCTCTCTCTCTCTCTCTCTCTCTCTCTCTCTCTCTCTCTCTCTAAAAGATAGGATCTCTCATTGACCTGAAACTTGACAAATAGACTAGACTAACTGGCCAGAAAGCCTAGGGATCAGTCTGTCTCCATGCCCAAAGCCCTGGGGTTACCAGCATAGCACACAACGGGTCCTGGGGAGCAAACTCACCTGAGTATCCTCCTTAAAGTATTTTTAATAAGGTGCTTCGTTAAAGCGTCGCCATACGTGTATATTATTGTTCTTCCGCTCATATTTGTAGCTCCCCCATTTCTCACTTCCTGCCCTTCCTGCTGACCTCTTTCCTACCTTCTTTCTGCTTTCATGGCATACATAGATGTAGGTATAGATACATGCGTAAGTACATATACATACGCGGAAGCCCAGGAGCTTCCGGAAGTCTGGGCCTGTGAGAGGGCAAGAGCCCCTCAGTGGAACAAATGAATGACCAATCCACCCGGCATTTGTCCTCTGACTTCCACCCGTGTAGCTCACTGTTGTGAGCAGCAGTGAACAAACTCCTTGTGTAACAAGAGCACCATAGTCGGTGGTAACCGCAAATATGACAGCAAAGTCACACAGAAGCCCCCAGAGGCCCACATGACAGTCTCTATAGAAAATGCTCTGTAGCACAGAAGTGACGCCTCCAAACAAAGCGTCAGACAGAGGACATGGCTCGTGGCCGTGCAGGGAGTGAGAAAAGGATGACTGCCAGTGGCCGTGTCTTTGCTTTTTCCCACTACATTTCTCTGCCTTTGACACTTACCTATGTATTGATGTGCATTGTGGACTCACGAGGCTTAAAGAGAAAAAGATTGGCTCATGACTGCTTTGAAATTGCTCAGTATCCTTTTTCAGTGTGCTAACTAATGCCATGACTAGCAGTCTCTCTTTGGCTTTTAACTCCTACTTCTCCTCCCCACCTGGGGTAGGGGGTGGCTTTGCTGTGCTGTTGCCCAGGCTAGCCTCCAACTCCTGGTTGAATCAATCCTCCTGATAGAGCATTCCAACTGTCTAGGAATACAAGGCATACCACTGCACCCAGGTCTTTCTTTGGGGAAAAAATATATACATATATATGTATATGTATGTGTGTGTGTGTATATGTATATATATATATCATATGGGTGTGTTAGTTTCTTTTTCTGTGTCTGTCTGTCTGTCTGTCTGTGTGCCTGCCTGCCTATCTGTCTCTGTTTATCTCTCTCACACACTCTGTACCAGTACAGAAGCCAGAGGACACATTGGTGTCCTACTTTATTACTCTGGTCTTCATTCCCTTGGGAACAGGTTCTCTGACTAAACCCAGAGCTCACCATGTCAGGTAGACTGCGATACTCCTGACTCAGCATCCCCAGCACTGAGCATACGGTGTGCACGGCCACGTCTTACTTTGTATGTGTGTCCTGAAGCTCTGAACTCAGGTCCTTACGCTTGTGCAGTAAGAGTCATTGCCCGCAGAGCCATCTTTCCGGCCCCTGGGTGTTACCAGCTTCTTATTCACTGACCCCCCCTTGAGAAAATAACTAAAGCAACAGGTTATGTTTGACAAGAGCACAGGCTTATTCCTACGCATCTTTTCCAACCCTCTTAGTGGCATTGTGAATACCAAATAAATAAATAAAACCACTTTTTCTGAGTGTAGATAGTTCTTGAGCTTCATGTGGCAGCTTGGATAGTGACTTACGCCTATGGCCATCTGCACACTATTTTTGGCAACCTGGATGTTGTTTAACATACTCCTGAACTTCAATTTTCTGATATTTAAATTGCCTTCCTCCCTTTATCCTTGTGTTGCTGTTGCTGATATCACACTAATAAACTGTAAAGCACCCACACAGTTCCTTGGTGCACAAAAATTCTTTCGTAAGCGTCAAATCACAGCATCACAGCTCAATTCTGCTCTCTTATTTTCCTCCCTCATATTATCATCATCTGTTCTCTTCTCAAATCAGGAGCTTTTTCTTGGTTCTTACTGTACTATGAAGAAGAACCTCTGTGCAGTTGCTCAGCATATATCTCAACTGCAGGCTGCACTAACAGAGCTTTGAAGCAGCTTTTCTTCCTCCCAGTAAGCATTAAAACATAATTAACTCCTTATTAGAGGGAGAAAGAAATCCCACCTTTTCCCACTTGTGTTTCTTCCGGATTTTTCTAATGCAAGCACTTAAAATCCCATAATCTGTCTTCTGTCCGTGGTTCTTACTGTACTATGAAGAAGAACCTCTGTGCAGTTGTTCAGCAAAAGACACTGTCTGAGGGAAGAGTACCAAATGGCTTGTATGAATTTCATAGAAACTGACTAATTACTGGGACTAGCTGGTGGCCCGCTGCTCCCTGATTGACCATGTGGTAGGGCAGACTGCAGTATTCCTAGGCTGGGGGCAGGGCAGCTTTTCATTGTCACCAATGTAAAGCAAGAGGAAAGAGCTTTTGTTACCAATGCCCTGTGCTCTCCTAGTGATAAATGCAACTAGTTTGTGGAGGGAGAGAGGAGCCAAGCCATGACAGTACTTCCTGGGAAGATCAAGTCTACAGTTAGTAGCCATTCTTTCTGTGTAAATCTACCTTTCCCTGACATTTGTAAATGCTTGGTATTCTGCTAGATTAGGCAAGCTAGATTCCAAGCTGGGGTATTGCTGGCAACACCAGAATTGTCACCATGCAAATGTACCCCACACATTTGCAGTTTTCAGATCTAATTTGAAAACACCAGAGAAGGTGAGAAGACCCTTCTTCAGGTCCAGAAATGAATGCACAGATGTGTCTTACGCCAGCCAGATACCCAACTGGTCATCAATACTTCCAAGCCCTTTGTTGTTGGGAGCATGGTGGTCCTTGTGCCCACAGGTGGTCAGGGACACCAGGAAAGTTAAGCATGCAGGACAGTCCTCTCAAAGGAATGGACGTATAGCCTGTTCTTCCATCCAGAAGACTAGAATTGGGGTTGGTCAACAGCCTCGTGGTCTGTGTTATCTGTTGGGCCAAGCCATATCAAGCTCCTACAACCAGGACCAGAGGTGGCTAGTAATGTAAATGATGTTTGTATTGCCTGTATATCTAGGGGCTTCCCCGAGCTTCCACAGCCAAGACCAAAGGTGGCTAATAGCCCAAATGACCTCTACGCTATCTGTGTGACCTAGACATGCCAGAGCCTTCCCTAGACCCTTAAATTAATACAGGTTGCCTATGTCCAGGACACATCTTCTTGGAAGAAATGACATGTACCCTGAGTTGAATTTTGATATAATTATGGTTTCTTGTACACCAGGGATTATATTACACCAGGAAATTTTTTTTTCTCTAAATTATATTGGATTTAAATATGCCGGCAATAAACCACCTGCCATCAGACTTCCAGAATTTTTGTCTAGGTTGCCAAAGTCAGTTTGAACTGAGTTTTCATTCTTACCTGTTTGTGATTCATTGCCCTGTCTGTGTACATCTGCAGGGACCCCTCACCACATACTATGCGGTGTCTTAAACATTTGTCAGGGCCTCCACTGGTCACCTAGAACTCCAGCTGACAGACCTTCTGAGCATCACTGGGCTGCTGCAGACCAGCCAGTCTATGAGATGGTAGTGTGCTACCTTTAGCATATTAGCATTTACTCTACACCTGGGAAGCCCGATTATTAAAGTACCCATCACCTGAGACACTTGCATATGTCTGACAAGTGCCAGGAATTTCTTTGGTTTTATTCGCTTGTCGATGCTGAGAAATCCAGACTCTGAGATCAGCTTTGTCAGTGCAGTAGGACACTAGCATTTGAGTCAACTCTCACTGCTTTCTGCTCTGTCCCTGCAGCCTAGCACTTTACACATCAGGGTGCCTTTTGTCCTTGCCACTCACAGGGCCTAGAATGTTCTGCTCCCTGGCCTTCATCTTCCTTTCAGTGGGGCTTCCTAGCAGAAGCACAGATAACACTTCTGATGGTGGTACAGCAGGTTACTGAAGGGGAAAAGGACCTTGCTGGTTTCTAATCAGAGTGACTCCAGTCAGTGGCAAGGGACTCTCCTGCTGCGGGCTTGAATACCTTTCTGTGTGGTAAAGTGGGCGGGACTTAGGGAAACCTGAAACTCCCTCCTCTGAGAGTGTCCCTGACCTTTTCTGTAGATCTACCAGCCAAGCCAGTCAGGAAATAGTTTCTGAGAATCCAGAGGGTTCCTAGCCCAGCTAAGTCAACTGCGTGTTTAGTAAATTGCTAACATGTGCTCATACTAACACTTCTACATTAAAATATCCCCTGTAAGGTCATATTTGAGCCCCAGAGTAAAGACCATCCACCCAAAACTCTGCACTTTCCCACATCTGTATCCTACATACTAAAACCAAGATATATGGTATATTTGCTGATACCTAAATATCTGATATGTTAATAACTATGTGGAAAAAATAGTATGTACTTATAGATTTTCACATTTATTCTCTTTCTCTCATATATATATATATGTTGCATACATGTGTGTATACATTCAACATAAAAATTATCTATAGGATGTTTTATTCTCTCTCCAATATTGTTCCAGTGTGAGGAACATACACACACATATATGTATGTATATGTTTACCAGATCCTGAGATTCTGAATGAGGCCTGAGTTTCATCTCTATGGCACAACGCTGTTCCAAGACACATTATTTCTGACCAGGATGAACCTTTCCCTAATCTGATTCCCACTCACTCCCCACCTAGAATTCATTCATAACAAATACGGTTGCCTCATTCACATCCCCAATAAGTTAAAGTCTTATAACACAGCCATGACATGGCCCCTATTACTCTTTCTCTCGCCTTCCACTGAGTGGACCTTGTCCTGTACAGAGTTAATACCTGCCCTTCCCACATCCTGCTGAGAATTTGCAAAGGAAGCTCCCCAGCTATCAGTAAGAAGCCACTCATCTTCAACACTTCCTCCTCTCCCACCAACCAAGGGAGAGTATTGATGTCTTTACCCAGCTCTTCTAGCGCCAGGTTTTATATACTTTAAATTTAATCTTGTGTGTGTATGTGTGTGTGTGTGTGTGTATGTGTCTGTCTGTCTGTCTGTCTGTCTGTGTATTTGTGTGTGTGTGTGTCTGTCTATCTGTGTCTCTGTCTGTGTATTTGTGTGTGTGTGTGTGTGTCTGTGTGTGTGTCTGTGTGTGTGTGTCTGTCTGTATATGTGTGTGTCTGTCTGTGTGTGTCTCTGTGTGTGTGTCTGTATATGTGTGTGTCTGTCTGTGTGTGTCTCTGTGTGTGTGTGTCTGTGTGTGTGTGTCGGCATGTATATGCCATGACACCTAAGTAGAATTCGGAAGACAACTCGAAGAAGTTGATTTTCGCCTGCCACTCGATGAGCCACCTGGCTTAGCAGCAAGCGCCTTACTGTTTGAGCTCTCTCCGGCCCCTGGTCCATGTGTTTGAAGATGCTCAGAAGCGTCTATTCTGTACACACTACATGTCAGTAGATCTGTCTTCTTCCTTTCACTCTTGAAAGTTCTGAGTAATAGAAAAAGTAATTGTTAAAATGAAAGTGACCCTACATGAGTTAAATATTGATATGTGATGTTTCAGACTTCTATGAAGCCAGTCCATCTGAGCACTAATAGTGTATGTGTAGGTACACACATGCACGTGCACACACACATGTGAAGACACATACAGAGGGCCACGCACATAAGTAAGTATGCAGATTTGTTAGTCATTCAGTTATTTTCCTTGCACAGCCACCCATGGTATTGCACAGACCCATCTAGATATACGAAAGGTTAAGGGAGATTCCATAAAGTTCTTGGTGTGCCACGGTTCACTCTCTGTTAGACCAAAGGATGGTGGCAACACCATTGAAATATTGAGAAACATGAGGGTGTTTTAAGGACACATGAGGCTGTTTTCAGTACACATTTCTTGAACTGCAAGAAGAAATGGTTGTCATAAATACTGCCTTTGTGGGTAAAGGCTGCAAGCCCGGTGCCCTAAGGTTGATACTTGAGACCAACATGGAGAAAGAAGAGAGCCAACTGCTGCAAGTCTTCCTCTGACGTCCATGCATATGCTATGGTGTGCCTGGGCGTGCATGCAACTGCTCCTTGACATTTACCACACCTGTGCCTATCAGGACCCAGGGTGCTGCTTGAAATGATGATTGTTCTCTTAGTCCCTGACTCACATTCCACGGCACAGGTCCTCTAGGTGGCTGAGAGTGTATGATGTGTGTGCCATTTGTTTTTGAAATCTACATTGCTGACACTTTGTGTTAGATGTGTAGATGTCACTGGGGAACAGAGAAGGGTGCAGGCCAAGTGTCCTCCCTGCACTGCTTGCTATAGTGAACCTCACAGTCTTTCAAGGCCAGCCTGGATATCTGGCCATCATCCTGAGAGGGCTGCGTCTGTAAGTTGCACTAAAGGCAGGTAGGTTACACTAATGGCTTCCATGACCTGGGTTGCTGAGGCTCTGCCTGTCTTAAATGTCCTGTAGCATCAAATTGAGTATTGTGCCTATGATGGAATATGGAAGGGTTCTTATGTGCATGGTAGAATGCAGGCAGCGTCTCCAAGGAAAACTAGTTCTGATGTCCTGGTTATACAGGGCAGGGGCTGGGGCTGCACTGACTATGGGGTCAGTGACAAGACCTATGGCTCATGTTTTTTCTCAGTGCCTGAGTCAGTTTGTCATCTTAGAGGCAGGAATGCATGTCACTGCATGGAGCCCTAACACCTACTCAAGGAACTCTCTGTTGCCTCTGATGCAGACTTCTCAGTCCCCCTAGCTGTCGGGGACTGGGAAGTGGATGAGGATTAGAGCCAGGAATTACATCTCATGAAGGTTGAGAGGAACAAAGTAGAAGTGCTTCCTCTAAAGAAATTTGCCCTTCACAAGCTCAAATGCCCATTGCCTTGTGAGAAAATAACGATTAAAGAGAAAAGTTTATATAGAGTTAGGCACTTAACATTTAACTTGTCAAACTCATTTCCATATTACTTGCCCAGAAGTTCGAAAGAAGTTAGGGTCAATTGTGAAAATAAAATATTTTTAAACAGTGCCATTGGGCCTACATCACCTTAAATTGTCAGTATTCCCTTCTTTCTAGTCAGCTGATAGTTATCAAAAAGACAACAGAAAGCGATGTTTTGGCAATCATGAACAAACAGGTCTTACGATCACCTTTTGGAACATCATTATCCAAAATTATTCTTCTCTGTAAATGCTTGTTTCCTCCTTTATTTTGTACCCTGGTGTCAGATATCACCTTGTAATCCAAAGTCAACACACTGGTCATTGAGCAGCACTAACACTCTGTCTATGGAAAATGTCAAACTCATGCCTACGATCAGCAACAATGAATCCAGTGAGTTATAAGAAACAGAGATTTCATTGAACCCACAGGCAGTGCTCAAGAAGAAAAGGACTATAGGATGCTGGCACCCTCCCCACCAAATCCCAGCAAAACAAGGAAGACAAAATAATGCCAAAATGAAGGCTTTTTCTGCATGTGTCAGAATGTCCATGGTTCTGCTCAAGTACTAACCATACCTCTGAAGACATCAGAGGACTCGTGTGTCAGTTACATTGGAATGTTCGTGACCAAGATACCCGAGAGAACAGCTTCAGGAGAAAAGACTTAGCTTAATACGTGGTAACAGATTTCAGGCTGTAGTCCTTGGTGCCACTGACTTCTAGGCCTGTGGCAAGGCAGAATGCCATGGTAGTGGGGAAAGTGGAAGAGGCTGATCACCTCATGGCAGACAGGAAGCAGATAGTGAGGAAGTGAGACTGGAGCCCAGATCTAACCTTCAAAGGCACTTGTCAGTGGCCAGTTCATCCAGCTGGATCCCACCTTCTGAAGTTTCCAATACCTCCCAAATAGAAACAAGTGGTCAACACATATGCCCAAGGAGGACAGTTTACACACAAGTAACTCATGTGGGAATCATCTGTGGAGGGTGACCTTGGGGCCCTCTTCCCTGATAGTGGTTTCCAGCCTTGATTACAGAAGAAAGGAACCCTTAATCAGGTGTCACCCGTACTTGCTAAACACACCTAGGTCTGGCCTTCGCCTTCTGTACATCTCAGACTCTTTTCTCAGTCTACACTAAGTACTTTTTTTCTTTCCTTTTTCTTTTTGATTTTTTTCAAGTCAGGTTTTCTGTGTAACAGCCCTGGCTGTCCTAGAACTCTCTATGTAGACCAGGCTGTCCTAAAACTCTCTATGTAGACCAGGTTGGCCTAGAACTCACTGAGATCTTCCTGCCTCTGCCTCTCAAGTGCTGGGATTAAAGGCATGCATACTATGCCCAGCTGACTTATTTTATTTTTAATTATGTGTATATATGTGTGATTGTGTGAATATATACATGTCAGACCACAGGGTACAAAGAGGGCATCAGATGCCCTAAAGCTGGAATTTTAGGCAGTTATGAGCTACCCAGTGTGGTTGCTGGGAATCAAACTCTGGTCCTTGGCAAAAGCATTGTGTACTCTACCTACTGAGCTATCTCTCCAGTCACCTACTCTTTTTGGTTGTTTGGTTGGTTTTGATTTTGGTTTGCTTTCAAGACAGGATTTCTCTGTGTAGCCTTAGCTGTCCTAGACTCACTTTGTAGACCAGGCTGTCCTCGAACTCAAAAATCTACCTGCCTCTTCCTTCCTGAGTGCTGGAAATATAAATGTATACCACTGCACTTGGCCCAGTCACCTACTCTTAAAAAGACAGAAATTTGGGGGTATTTATCAAGACTCCTGGTGACTCCAGCCCTATGTTACCTTTGTTCATACAGCACTCTAAGGAATCACAGGGTTAATAACAAGGGTGAGTTCAGTCTCAGGAGACAGATTCAGTTACTCTCCTCAAAGTGTGACTTGCATATAACCATTAACTAAGTGGTAATCCAGTGTCACCTGAACATTGACTCCTGTTTCAATAGGCTAATCACGGCACAAATACTTCACAGTCTTTTACTTTCAAATGGTCACAAGCACCGACTCCTGGTACATCCGACACTGTTGTTTCGTGCATGGACCACTTGGCTTGCTCTTCACTGCAGAAGTCTGTAAGGCAGGAGGGAGGGTGGCGACAATGATGATTGCTGCACTGTTACTGCTGTTATCTGCCCAGGAGGAAACAAGCAGTGTTTCTATGTAGTTTGAGTCTGCTCCCCTACCAAAGCAAGGAACTAAGTTGCTACTCCCAGAAGCCTCCAGCTTTCAGCATTTCTATCTAGGGCATTAAAAGACTTGGTTGTGGAGTGGGACATAGCAGTGATTTTTTATTCTTTATTTTTTTCTGTTTATTTCTTCCTGTATCTATTTTTTATTTAATTAATTTATTAAGATAACATCTCAATTGTTATCCCTCCTGTTCCTCCTTCCTTCCCGCTTTCTCCCTACTCCCTTCCCCTATGTCTGTGACTGAGGGGGACCTCCTCCCCCTGTATATGCTCATAGGGTATCAAGTCTCATCTTGGTAGCCTGCTATCCTTACTCTGAGTGCCACCACGCCTCCCCGTCAAGGGGACATGGTCAAATATGGGGCATAGCAGTGATTTTTAAATGTGGTTCATGGTTGCTTGTCCTGTAGCACTTGCATCCACTAATAAATTCATTTGTTAAATAAAAATTCTGGGCCTGGTGAGATAGCTCAGAAGCTTGGGGAGTGCCTACCCCAAGCACCCATGTAAAAAGCTTGATTTGAACTGTATGTGGTGGCGCATGCCTTTGATCCCAGCTCTCAGGAGGCAGACACAACCAGATCTCTGTGAGTTCTTGGCCAGCCTGGTCTACAGAGCGAGTTCCAGGACAGCCAGGACGACACACAGAAACCCTGTCTCAAACAAAACAAAACAAAACAAAACAAAACAAAGGTGGGAGTGGTCCCACATGCACCTGTAACCCAAGCACTGAGGAGGCAGAGGCAGGAGGTCTCTGGGGTTCACCAGCTGTCAGCCTTAATGAAACTCCTGAGCTCCAGGTTCCGTGACAGAACTACCTCAGAGGAACAAGGTAAAGAGTGATGAGGAGGTCACTTGACGCCCTCCTCCATCCTCTTCACCCGCGTCTCTGTACCTGTATTCATCCCACACACATACACGTGCACACTTACTTCTATTTTGTTCCCACATTTACTGCTTCACTTGAACAGTGAGAACAAAGAATAAATCCTTGCTTCATGGTTTAGTGTTTCTTTTTTTCTTTTTCTTTTTTTTTTTTTTTTGGTTTTTTGAGACAGTTTCCCTGTGTAGCCTTGGCTGTCCTAGACTCACTTTGTAGACCAGGTTGGCCTCGAACTCACAGCGATCCGCCTGCCTCTGCCTCCCGAGTGCTGGGATTAAAGGCGTGGACCACCTTGACTGGCTGGGTTTAGTGTTTCTAACTTTAGTCATTCCCCAGCCGTGCTTGGCAGATTGGGCGATCTTTTGGCTGTGCGCAGCGATAGCCTACTCTTTGGTCTCAAGGACTTCCTGTCTTTCTAATTCCATGCTGACTTCTAGGGCCACTTTATTAAAGGTCCGCACTGCTCCTGCTTATTCATGGCACGGAAGATTCTGTTTTCCTCATCAAGTGCCATATACCGTATGAAGCTACTCAAGCTGTCATAACAAAATGACCATGAACCGGGCCGCACAATAATAGTTTTCTCAAAACTCTTGAGTCTGGAAATAAAAGGTCAAAGAGTGGGTGTCCTTGGTTACTTGGGATGCTCCTGGCTCCTCCCTGTTTCCACAAGGCTCTGTGTGTGTGAGCATCTGAATCGCTGTTAGTACCCTTCGCTCCTTTCCTTAAAGGATAAAGTGTGTCTATAGCCATGTAACTCTTTTGGACCATTTTGTAAAACCGTCAAAGTCTTCACAGTTTGTGACGGATGATCTTGTTCATCGACCTGATACAGCTGGGAAGGAGGAAGCTCAGCTGAGGGGTTGCCTCCATCAGATAGACCTCTTGGCGTGTTTATGGGGACATCATCATCATCATCATTATTTTATCATTATTAATTTATGTAGGAAGGTCCAACCCACTGTGGGTGGTGCCGCCTCTAGGTGGGTGGGCTTGGGCTGTAATCCAGAAGGAGCAAGCCTGTAAGCAGTGTTCCTCCATGGTTTCTGCTTCCGGCTCCTGCGTTGAGTCCCTGCCTTGGTGTCCCTGGAGGATGGGTTGTAACCTGTGATGTGTAATAAGTCTTTCTCTCCTGGAGTTGCTGCTGGTTGTGGTGTTTCTCATAGCAGCAGAACAGAACACTAGACCTCAGTCCTTCTCTTTTGTCTGTCTCATTTTTTCCTGTTTTCGCTAATTCTAATGGTGGGCAGCAGTGGCTCATACTCATTGTTCCTTGGCCAAATGGTCGTCTAGCACTTCCCTTAGTGTTTTCCTCACAATAAAGGGTCTGATTTGGGAAGAATATGCTGTGATAGTTGCTCATTTTGGTTACCAGCTTAAGTGGATTGAGAGTCACCTCAGGGTATATCTGCGATGGTTACAATTTGCCCTAAAATTTAGGGAACATGATCCTCTGGGGCTCTAGCTGTGGGAAGCTAGTGGGAAGAGAAGACAAACCCCTAGCCACAAGAATTTGAACTGAAACCTCCAAAACTGAGCAAAAGGCCTCTTTCTCTTAGGTCACATGTGTGAGATATTTTGTCACAGTGACGAAAAGTTTGGCCAATCTAGGAATGCATGAAGAATTTTCCAAACCTTCTAACAATCCTGGTTCCTTAACAATTCATTCTATAATGTGTCTCCTCTTACCCTGTGCGGCAGTCATCAGAGACAGACAAAGCCACGCCCTCAACCTTTTGCTGAGTGCTCGTCCTTGGAACATTTACCTCCCACAGCACACGAGAATGACAGGTGGGCGTGGTACTCATGCCTATAATAGCATCACTAAGAGGCTGAAGCAGGAAGACTAACTTGGGTTCCAGTCCCATGGGAACTATATAGTGAGAAGTTAGTTTCTGAGGGAAAAAAAAAAAAAAGACCAAATAGCCCCGCCTCCAAAAGCACTAGAATATAATTCAGCCAAGTTCCTTCCCACTTGGTTCGCAGTTTTCCAACAGTCTGCTGCTTGTTTCTAGGACTTCATCAGAATCACCTTAACATTCATATTCCTACCATCAGTCTCTTCAAGACATTCTATCTAGAGCAGCAACCTATGGGTTGGGATCCTTTTGGGGGTCGAAAGACCCTCTCACAGGAGTCACATAGCAAATATTTACATTATGATTTACAACAGTAGCAAAATTACATTTATTTATTAGCAACAAAAATAATTTTATGGTTAGAGTCACCATAGCATGAAGAGCTGTATTAAAGGGTCACAGCATTAGGAAGGTTGAGAACCACTGCTCTAGAGCTTTGTTAACATGCTAGATATTGCTGCCTGGTGACCAAATCAACTAGTACAGTAACTATCAAATTAACATACTTTTAGATGCTTTCTCGAACAAAGAGCTCCAAGATGGCCATTCCTCCTTCCCGATTGTTGGGTACTTGCTGTTACTTAGGCTTAACATCTCCTCAAACCATGAAGTTCTTGACATGTGCCCAAGTTGAATAAAAGCCAAGAGACTGGGGCAACCAATCATTATTCTGTAAAATAGACTATTAATTGTGAGTGTATCATCCTTAAAGTTTTATCTGAAATGCTATATACAACTACCAGGCAGGGCAGAGCCTCCTGGCATGAGCAGGCTCATGAGCACACCAGCAATCCACTGTAGGGTTTCAGCATACTGAGGTGCAGAACAAACTAAGGGCATCCGGTGTAGCCATGGTTACCTTTAGATGGAAACCTTGCACTGTCAGGAGAAGAGGCCACTGTGGTTGTTACTCAGCACTCCTACAGGAACAGAGATCATATTTGTCAAACTAGTGACAATGAGTCTCAAAGATAGTGTCTATAATAATTTCCAACCAAATAGTGTCTTGAATAAGAACTGGCCTCTGCTGTTCTTATTTCCTAAGATCTCTGACTCCTGACCAGGCCTGGCATCTTGCCGAACCCCTAGCCTGCTTGGCTGGCGTCCGGTGCCTGTCTTGATCCATCCTTGGCCTCAGGGTCTCTTGCTTCTGGCTGTTTCCTCTCTGGGGAGCAGACAACTCTCTGTCTGCCCTCATCCCTCCTGGGCGTGGATGGCCCTGTGGTAGGTAACACTGCGGCTTCCCATATGCTGGTGGTCCTTCATCACTAGGCTTGATGACGGTGCCTCTCTCTCCTGACTTTACCTCTGCCCTCAAAGATGGTCCTCGGGGCCCAGGGATCACCTGATGTCATTAACATGACAACATGAGCATGGACATTCCAGTGCCATTTGATTTTGGCTTCAGGTCTAAGAACGAATGCAAATATTGTCATGGCTGGAAGAAGAGAATGGGATTAACACAGCTGAGTGTCTGATAAACACCATCTCCTGGCTAGTGATTCTTCTGGTCTCATTTAGTAACATCTCAAAAATTTATTTACAAAAAAGACTTTATTCCTACTTAATTAGTTTTCTTGTTGGTGTGACAAAATACCTTTTAAAAAAAAACCCAACTCAATGAAGTAAAGGTTTGTTTTGAGGGCGCAATCTGTCATGGTAGGGAAAGCAGGGATGCAGGAGCATGAGGCAGGTGGTCACGCTGCTGGTCACGTTGTCAGTGCAGTCACGAATCCAATAAACATGAAAACTGGTGCTCGGCTCACCGTTTCCTTTGTACTCGGTCCAGACCCCCAGTTCATGGAAGAGCACTGTTCACATTCAGCGTGAGTGCTCCCACCTAGAGTCAGCCAGTCTAGAAACTTCTCCCTCACAGGTACCCAGGGACGGTCTCCTCGGTGAGTATGGGTCCTGTCAAGTCGACCATATTAACCATCACAATAGGTGAGAAAACTTGGATTTGTCAAGGCTGAGGAACTTTCACAGACACGGTGACAAGTGGCTGAGCTCACAGACAGCCCAGGCCTGACAAGCTCATGTGCCCATGTCTATACTGATAGGTGATAGTGACGTGTGCTCCTCGTGAAATCCTTCATCCCAAGAGCCGCCGTGTCAGGACTTCTCCTCCGCTCTCTCCTGTCCACCACCACATCAGTCCTCCATTGCTATCAATACTGTTTCATTTAATCCTCCTGTCAGCCCCCTTCCTGTTTCTACTTCACAAATGAGGAATTTGAGGCACAGAGAAATTAAGTAACATTTAGCAAGTGCCTATGCAAGAGTCTGAATCTCCAAGGCCTGAAGTTGGCAGTCCCCATTAAGTCCAATCAGTACCCTTTAATGTTCTTAAGTCTGTATTTATAGTGCCCCATGGCAGCTCAAAACTGTCTGAAATTCCAGTTCCAGGAGATATGACACCTTCACACAGACATACATGCAGGCAAAACACCAACACACATAAAATAAAAATAAATAAATTTAAAGACAATATTATAACATTTTATTTCACAATAAAGTAAGGAATACATAAAATATTTAAAAGTCAACACAAAGGTAAAATAAAGAACTTGAGGCAAGCCAAGCATGGTGACACACACCGTAATCCCAGCACTCAGGGAGGCAGAGGCAGGCGGAGCTCAGTGAGTTCCAGGCCAGCCTGGTCTACAAAGGGAGTCCAGGACAGCCAAGGCTACACAGAGAAACCCTGTCTCAGAAAAAAAAAGAAGATGAGGAGGAAAGGGAAAAAAAAGCAACAAACAAACAACAAAACAAAGAAACCCTGAAGCCGAATCAAGATGAAGACTTTATTCAGGCTGTTCCTGGTAGGTGCAGTCGGGCTGTAAGAGGGTCTCACAGTAGGCGAGAGACTTGGCTCAGCTCTAAACACAGCACGAGCTAGTAGTGGGGATGTGTAGCCAGAAAGCAGGGTGTGTGTCAGTGGATAGAAAAGTACCTAAGATCAGGGTAAGGCTGAAGACAGGCAAGGGGGCATAGACATTGCTTAGGAGTGGGGGGGTGAGGACAGGCAAGGGGGCGTAGACATTGCTTAGGAGTGGTGGTGGCGGGTGAGGACTCTTGGCATGTGTCGTGGGTAGTCAGACCCAAAGTATGAAGTTTTTGCTAAGCTGACTTAACGAAGTGTTTTGTCAATGGTGAATGTTACAAGCCAGCACACAGGGGCCAACAGAAGATTCAGAATCCTGATTAACATTTGGCTAAGCATATAGTATTTGTCCGGTCACAGGAAAGTTAATTCCAGAAACTTGCTGGGAAGTGTTATTTACTCACTTAGGGACAGTCATGCAGAATAAAAACATGTCAAAGGAACTCACTCACGCAAACGCAACTCACTGTGTGTGTTTCCAACCTGGTCCGATTACCAACTATACTTTAAGAACCGGATAAGCAAATGAACCAACATAATCTCTTTTCATCCTACCAAGCCTCACAAGCACATGGAAAGTGGGAGCCTCTGCTAACTTTAGGCCATGCGCTTTCCAGAGCCTAAGACAAGGCTATGAGGTCTGTCATTGGGTCAAACTGCAGCCTGAAGTCCAGGAAATAAGCTAAGGATGCAAACAGGCTTACTTCACACTCCATCCTTTGTTTAACAAGAGCAGGAGACAGAGTAGTTTCCCATGTTATGATCCAGAGTTGGTCTAAATTGTCAGTATCTCAAATATATACATACTGTGCATGCCACCGTGCACATGTGGTGGCCAAAGGACATTTTCCCCAGATACAGTCAGCTCTCTCCTTCCGCCATGTGGACCCCAGGGATCAAACTCACGTTGTCAGAGTTGACCACAAAAGCTTTTTACCTACTGAGCTACCTTAGTAGTTCCTGCTTGAACTTATCTGCCCAAATTACCCTTTTCTAAAGCTCTGTCTGGGTTTGACATACTGCCAAAGGTACTGAGCAAGAAACAGTTTGGGCAGTCAAGGTGTGTGTGTTAATGCCACTTTAATTGGTTTTTGCAAATACTGACAATTGCATCTGACACAGCAGAGTGAGCCCAGGACAACCGAGCCAAGTCCAACCAAGCCAAGTCCAACACTTGGAGACTAACATTTCCTGTCATAAAACTTTGAGTCTGGCTTTGGAGTGATGTTTGAAATGTTTCCATTCCTTCCGCACAATCCCTACCTCCTTTCCTTTTGCCTGTAATCCCTCCAGTTGTACAGAAGATTTCTTCTCTTTTGATGCTTAGTCTTGTAGTTACCATAAAAATCAAGAAAACACTTTCCTTAGACATCATGGAAGGAAAAATAAGCCATACCTCCAGCTTTGAGAACAATCAAAGCTGACACGGCTGCCTTCTCCCTCTCTTTGAAAGAGTTATGTTGCCTACTCTAGGAGCCAAAGGAAAATAAACACCTCAGTTGCTATTCCGGGGGGGAAGTGTGACTACACAAGTGCCTACTGATTGTTTGCTGAGGGCTCCTGTGGTGATTTTTACTGGCTACTTAGATCAGCCATCCCACTGCCACTGTAAGCCAACTATTTACAAAATCACATACCCAGCATTGAAGGGGCAGAAGAGATCGTTTAATCTAATTTGTGTCACCTAATCACAAGATTTTCCTTAACACATTTCTGAGGGGCTTATATATCAAATTTCTGCTCTGTGACAGGATTTCATGCCTCTCAAACACCTCTAAATCAGTTGTTGGACAGCTTCAACATAAATTTATTATTTTTATTAACTAAAATACTCTTTGTATAACCTCTTATGTATTGATCCTCTCTATGTCTTTGAGCTATACAGATGTACTATGCCAGAAATTATCATGCCATTAAGTCAGCTTGCATTCAAGTCCAACCCTCTTCCAGGCAGTGATGTTAGTAACACTCCACCTGGGTCAATATTGGAGTCCCAGCAACTTCTCTGTAGCCTCATGTGAATGACAAAGTCCCAGAAGCCTACACAGATATTCAGTGTCTCTGAAGCCTTTGTCAATCAGTCTGTGTTTGTTAACATTTTCATAGCTTCTGCCCCTCTAGATCCCACTGGGGATGCCGAGAGAGTGAAAGTTGCTGAGGCCACAGTTGAGGAGCCCTTTGACTATGTTCTGTTTTCCTTTTGTTCTAAAAAGTAGCACTCTTCAGACCAGGAGATGTCCCAGTGGGTAAAGTAAATGCTACCAAACCTGACAACCTGACGATAGACCCTTGGATTGACAGGATGGTAGAAGAGATCTGACCTTTGTAAATAGTCTATCATACACACACACACACACACACACA
>OU015749.1:2777210-2803653 GCA_907169655.1 Acomys percivali | reverse complement strand
AAGAAGAAGAAGAAGAAGAAGAAGAAGAAGAAGAAGAAGAAGAAGAAACCAGGCTCCCAAAAGAAGCCATGGACCTGGGTGGTAGGGTTGATCTCTCCAGGGTGTGCCACAGCCTAGAGTATAGAGTTCATACTTGAACTAAACAGAACTTCACTTCCCAGAAGAGAACAAAAAGAAGGTGGGACCACAGCAGCAAAAGTAAACAGTGCAGGAGGCAACACTGAAGTTCCAGGAACAGCAAGTAAGGAGGAGGACCAGGGATGGGGAGAGACCGGCAGCCAACCAGGCCAGGTCCTGGGCAAGGCTGATTAAGTTGGGAGCAGAGACTGAAGCCTGGTCCTAAAGCTGAGTCAACACACCTGTGCTGGGAGGAGGCCCTAAGCCTGCAAGACACAGATGCTCAGGGCTGTATCCAGCTGGCCTCAGGGCACCAGCTGGGATGTGGGGGCATGAATTGTTTGAGTCTGCTTCTTTATGGCACATTTTTAATTGAAAAGGAATGGGGCACATGAGATAAAAGAAATGCAAATTATTTTAAAACAATAATTCATAAATGAAATACTTGGACCTGAATGGAAAAAATCTCTAGGCCCAGAGATTTCACAACAGCATTCTATCAAACATTTAAATGATTAATCCCAATTCTAATTAATATTTTCTTGGAAATATAAGAGAGGATAATTTTATGAGGTCCGTGTTACCCTGATACCAAGCTAGACAATAGCAGTGTAAAATCTGAGAAAGACCTATAGACCAATATTATTCATGAATTTAGGTGCAAAAAAATTATATCAAAATACTACATAAAGTTTAACACATATAAAAATAATATAATTAAATTTGCTGTAAGATTGTAAGGTTGACTCAATAGTGGAATTATGAAGCAATGTAATCTACCACATTAAGAGGCAAGAAAATGAAAAAATAAAAGAATCACACCAGTTGATGCAGAAAAAAACATTTTACAAAATAAATATCACTGTTATGTGCAGTGGCACACAGCTGTAATCCCAGCACTCAGGAGGCAGAAGCAAGTGGACCTCTGTGAACCTGAGGCCAGCCTGGTCTACAAAGCGAGTCCAGCACAGCCAGGGCTACACAGAGAAACCGTGTCTCAAAAAAACCACCACCACCATCAGCAACAAAAATAGCATTTCATGATTTAAAAACAAACAAACAAACAAACAAAAAAACTTTCCGAAAAAGTAAAAACAAATGGACACGTCCTCGACACCGAAGCTAGCAGTGTGCTGCTTCTCATAATGCTCTTCCTGGGAGATGAAGACCTCAGGACCAAAGCAAGGTTGGCTGTTGGAATCACGCTTGTTCAACGCAGCGTTGGGAGCCCGAGCTATTGCAATAAAGCGAGAGAAGAGAAATCAAGTCATCCAAGAAGGAAAAGAGGGGGAGAGGGAGACAGAGGTCGTGATTGACTCCTATTTTCAGATTACTAGATGATTGTCTACACAGAAAATCCCAAGGATTTAGCCCCAAATTTCTACAACTAATAAGTGAGTTTGCAACATGATACACAATAACAACAGGAAAATCAATAGTATTAATAGTAAAGACCAAAACTAATGATACAACATCTGTAGTCACTTGAAAACAATCAGATAGGTATAGCGCTCTCAAGACTCCTACAGGGGCCAGGCATGGTGGCGCACGCCTTTAATCTCAGCACTCGGGAGGCAGAGGCAGGTGGATCGCTGTGAGTTCGAGGCCAGCCTGGTCTACAAAGTGAGTCCAGGACAGCCAGGGCTACACAGACAGAGAAACCGTGCCTCAAAAAGCCAAAAAGAAGAAGAAGGAGAACGAAGAGAAGAAAAAGACTTGTACAGGATCTGTGTAACAAAGGAACCAAAGCAGATTTAAACAAAGGTTCATGCGATATCCATGGATTGGAACACTTACCATAGGAAAATTCGCATGTGCTCAAATATAAATGTTTAACTTAACTCTTTAAAAAATGTCTTTTGTGGACACAAAGAAAATTAAAATCTGTATTAAAAACAAATAAGCTATAATAGATGCAACAATTTTTTGAGATGGATTGTGGGCTCAAATATAAAATACAAAAGTACTAGCCTGTTAGCAAAACCAAACAGAAAACCATCTTAGGATCCGGGGCAGGGCAAAGATTCACAGACGTCACACAGTCCTTCAGTGCATCAAAAGAAAAATTGATGAGCTTCCCTCATCAAAAACAAAAACTCTAAGCTGGACATGGTGATAAACATCTCTAACCCTAGCACCCAGAAAACAGAAGCAGATGTATTTCTGTGAGTTCAAAGCCAATCTGGTCTGCATAGCAAATTCCAGGCTATTCTCAATAAGTAACTATTCTGTGGACTTGCTAAGAATATGAAAATACATGCTCCAAACTGAAAGAAAATACCCACACGCCACATCCCCAACCAACTAGTATCAAAAATATATGAAGAATTCACAAGGTTCAGTGTCTTCAGAAGGCTGTGTAAGTAGAAAATGGGCCAAATTAATGAAGAAACATTTTATTAAAGCTGATGTCCATTGACAAGTAAATGCATTAGAAGAGGCTCAACACACCAGTACTCAATATAGTGAGCCCTCCAGGGAATGCAAATCAAAACCACAAACTTCCTGTGTCGGCGCATCCATCAGAATGACTACAGTGGAACCCAGAATGCAGCCCAGCTGTACAGCAAGCATTTGCCTAGCATTTGATTTCCAGCACTGGGGAAATAAGGTAATGGCTAAAGTAACAAATAGTTATACCGTCAAGTGTTGCATGTGGGTGGAGAGAAACCAGATCGCCAACACATACATTGCCAGTGGGAGCATAAAAGGATATGGCCACTGTGGGAAACAGTTTGACCAATTTAGTAAGCTAAATATACAATGGACATACAACCCGATAATTAATTGTACACCTTGGCATGTATCCCAGAGTAATAAAGGCTTGTGTTCACACCAAAACCTACACGCAAAGGTTGATAGCAGTTTTATTTGCCCTAGCCCCACACTGGAAACCACCCAGTTGTACTTGAACAAGTGGCCAATTAATCAAACAATACTAAGTCCATATTACATAACACTACTCTGCCATGAAGAGGAAAAAAAAAACCCTGCTTATCTATGCCATGGTATGAACTAATCTCCAGAATATTATACTGGATGAAGGGCACCTATGCTAAAGTTTACGTAAGAGTACACTTACAGGACGTTCTGGAAGCGGCACCATTGTAGAAATAGAGACCATACGTAAGGGTTGTCAGGGTTAAAGAGGAGCTGTCCCTGGAGGCAGGTGGGTGACTCAAAGCAGGTAACTGTGAGAGATTTTCTGCTTTAGACTAGTTATGACATTGAACTATTGCAAACTGTTTGCCTTGGTGGGTAAAAGGCACACGGGATATCTCTGCCTCGTGTGTCACAACTGTGTACACATTATAACCAGCTCAGAAATCTCTGCCTCGCGTGTCACAACTGCGTACACATTTTAACCATCTCAGAATCAAAATTTTGATTAAAAACAACTGTGCCCTAGTATTTGGAGTTTGGGGTTAGTACAGGAAGCATGCCTGAAGAGCAAGCCCCACCTCAGGGACAGAAAGCAATCCTGTGAGGTCCAAAGTCCACGGTCATATTACCAGCCATCTCACTAGGGCGCATGTGAAGCAAGTTTTGTTTGCTTTGCTAATTTTTTTAAAAGAATGAATAATTTCATGATTTAGGAGCTTTTTTATATTTAAAGAAGGCACCACTTAGCCGGGCATGGTGGCGCACTCCTGCCATTTGGGTAGGCAGAGGCAGGCAGATCTCTGTGAGCTCGAGGCCAGACTGTGAGTTCGAGGCCAGACTGTGAGTTCCAGGACAGCCAAGGCTACACAGAGAAACCCTGTTTTAAGAAAAAAAAAAAATCTGGGTTTTCTTCACCTATGCTTTTTGGTACCAAGACATTATATTCTCTGCCAGGTTATGTTAGGTCTTCCTTTATTCCTAGAAGCACGCCGTGCACCCTTGCTAACTGGGCCAGTGTCCTGTGCCTTCCTTAGTGTAAGTGGGCCATCTGCCCCACCAACGACCTGGGACGCACCTCCTTTGGCTGTCTGCGCTACTCACACATACAGCCCCATTTTCTCTTTGCCTGAAAGAAACAGAACAAAACTGCCACTGTCTGTCTGTTGCCAAGTCTTGGCAGGCCCTGCGGGGGTTGAGTGGAGTGCCACTTCTTGCTTCCTTTTCATTCTGTGCTAGGTTTGTTCTGGAGTGTAGAAGGTAAAAATGGTTCAGACATGGTGGTAGGGCCTTTCTCTTTTCTAGTCAGCTTGAACCTAAGTCTTCATCCTTAAAGAAAAAAATAATTGAGCTGGGCTTGGTGGTGCACGCCTTTAACCCCGGCAGAGGCAGGCGGATCACTGTGAATTTGAGGCCAGCTTGGTCTACAAAGTGAGTCCAGGACATCCAAGGCTACACAGAGAAATTCTGTCTCAAAAAACAAAAGAGAAGAAGGAGGAGGAGGCGGTGGAGGAGGAGGAAGAGGAGGAGGAGGAGGAAAGAAAAGGAAAAGAAAAAAGTTGTTTTTGAAGTTTAAAAAAGGCAACTATGTTAGCCTCGCTTAACCACAGTACAATTTCTAATTCAATTAGAAGTTGAATTAGATTAGATTCAAATTAGATTCTACTTTGATTCAAAAAGCGGAAAAATAAGATGTAAGAAAGGTAAATATGTAGACAAAAGGTAGCAGTGGGGACCAGTGAGATGGATGGCTCACTGGGTGAGGTGCCTTGCGCCTGACAACACTGAGTTTGATTCCCAGAACACACACACACACACACACACACACACACACACACACACACACACACACACACACACTCCATAGCAAATGCAACCACAGACACACACACAATAATAATAAATAAAACAAAGATGTGTGGGCATAAATGGGGTCCTCAATGCCCTAGGCTCTGTATTTGTAACTCTTCAATAATGTCACCACAGTAAATTAAAGAAGAGCTTACAAAGGAGGGTGATTTTTCCCTATGATTCTTTAGCTAAGAGTCGTGTGGAAACCACCACACTAATTGCCTTGACAATTCGTAGCAAAATAAATTGCTCACCTTCTGTAATGGCCAATTTTGTCGTGTGCTTGGCTGGGTGGAAATCTGATGCAGCACTATTTTAGATGTGTGTATAGTGTGTTTTAAGGGGAGGGAAACAGGAGACTGTGTAAATGGAGAGAACCTTTTCTTGGTGTGGGTAGGTACCATCCGTCCGTCCGTCCGTCTGTCCGTCCGTCCATCCATTCATCCATCCATCCATCCATCCAGAGGACCAGACAGAACAGACACAGGAAGCAATGCGGTCTGCCATAGTACACTCCCCGCCCCGACTGAAGTGCACCGGGAGTGTAGACATCCTGGCCTTTGCACTCCAGGACGCTCCCCAGCAGCCTCCTCCCTAGATTCTCAGGGTTTGAGCCTCAAACATGCATCCCAGAGCTTCCATCTTGGCCTGTTGTACCTGTCGTGGAACTGCTCAGATGCTACAATAGCAGAGCCGATTCCCTAGTGTGCTCACATGCATCTCATATCAGTTGTGTCTCATGGAGACTCGTGACTTATACACCTCCTTACCCTTCTGGATAATGGTGTGTTTAATTCTAAAGAACTAATGGTTACTCGCTTCTCTGACAACTCAGAAGTATTTCTCTTCATTTTAAAGCCTTTGTGGTTAAGAAGACGGAAAGTGTCAGCATAAGGAGTAAGACAGGGGCTCAGAAGTTGTCTCGCTTGGCAAAGTGCTTGTCACACAAACACAAGGACCTGAGTTTGATTTTTTTTTTCCCCACACCCAATGCTAGGGACAGTGTTGTAAAAATCCCTGTACAATCCCAGCACTTGAGAGTCAGAAACAAAGATCCTTGAGGCTTGCTGGCCAGATAGTGTAGCTGAATCATCACCAGCTCTGTCTTCCACATGTACGCACACACAAATGGCCGCATGCACACACGCGTGCACACACACACAATTTTTTTTTCCAGAGCTGAGGCAAGCGCTCTACCACTGAGCTAAATCCCCAGCCCCGACAGCCCTAATTTTTAAATAAAGAGTGTAAAGAGTGAGCATGGTAGCACAGGCCTATAATCCCAGCACTAGGTGGGAAGATACCAAGTTTGAGTCCAGTCTAAGCTGACTAGAGAGAACTTGTTTATAAAACAAACAGACAGACAAACAAACAAAAAAACAAGTAGCAAGAAGGAATATAAAGTTTTCTTTGTGAATTTTTAAAAAGTATGTGAAATATTTTAAAGTTGTTTCATTTTTACTTTTGTTACTTTATCTGAGCATGCTATGATGCAGTGGTGATTAAGAAACAATAAATTTGAATAAGTTCCAGGAAGCATATAATATCCATAGAGACTTTTTTCTTCTCTCATTCTTGAGTTTCTCCCGGCCAGCGAGTAGATATTCTAACTGTCTGGAACACTTACTCCACCTTCTCTATAATTGTCTCCTTGTTTTCTCTACTAGTCTATTTCGTTTTCTTTTCTTTCTTTCTTTTTTCTTTTTTTAACTTTCCATTTTCTTTAGCATAACTCTTTCCCACCTCTTTCATTTCTAAACATGTTTCTCTCCAGGACTCATTTGCACAAAAATCTGGATCTGAAGCTTCTTTTTGCAACAGATGGAGGCTACCAAAGAGACCCACATTAGGTAAAAAAATGCAACAAGCAAGTGTCTAAGAAGGATGTGCAACCCTGATTGGTACAGTGTAACACCACTAAAGCTCAGGGAACATCATGAAGATGGTAAGTCAGAGGACCGGAATGACAGATGCTATCCCCTACACATGACAAGGAAAATGCACCCATGAACACTCAACAAGACCACAATAACAACTACACCAGGCCACTCTGCAGGGGCAGCAAGTGCTCTTAACTGCTGAGCCATCTCTCCAGCCCATCGAGAACTCTGAACAAACAGCACAGTGCTCAAGGCAAGAATGGAGCTTTAGCCTGGATGGGGGTGAGTCAGGGGCACATCAAGACGGACATTTGCCTGGCTTTAATGAAGTCCACGAAGATATTGCACCTCTCAAGACCAAAGGAATTTTGACCTCCAATAACTCAGTGTCATTTAACAGAAGTCGTATAACCAGACCTGAACCCACAGGATGCATTTCTTCTTTCTTCAATGGAAGAAGAAGAAGAAGAAGAAGAAGAAGAAGAAGAAGAAGAAGAAGAAGAAGAAGAAGAAGAAGAAGAAGAAGAAGAAGAAGCTATTCTTCTCTGGGCGGAGACAAACTACCAGAGAGCAGCACATTAAAGCAGAGTGCTTCTTTATGGAGAAAGCTATTTGTCTTACACTTGGCTGTGTTAAGCAAAGTATATAGAAAAGGAAGGAAGGGAGGGAGGGAGGGAGGAGGAAAGAAGGAAGGAAGGAAGGAAGGAAGGAAGGAAGGAAGGAAGGAAGGAAGGAAGGGAGAAATTTCCACTAAAGGAAATGTGAAAATACCGCGTTACGACGGGACTGCCATTCTGTAGGCAGAGCACAAAGGACACAGACATGGGGACTGGAAAATGTTTAGACTCTGGAGTTCCTGTTTAACTTTCCGTTTCTTCTCAAGGGAATCTCAGGTAGAATTTTCAGTGTTTGAGTTTCACTTTCCTTACGTATAATATGATGGTGAATTACATTCCAGTGCCATTTTGAGTACCGGGGATGTGGTATAGGAAATGCCTCTTGTGATTTCCAGGTGCTTGGTATACAGTATTAATAATTACCAATGCTGTCATATAGAAACACTTTGGATTGCTGATAAAATCCTGTATTGTTGGTAAAACTGCAAGTGACGTCTTCAGCAATACTAAGATGGACGGTCAGATTGAAGAGGCAGGGTCCCTGTAATTTTTGTGTTCTGTTGTTAATAGTCTCCCCACTGTGTGTTCTGGTCTTTCAAGTCCTAAAGGTCTCCCATGTGATCCACTGATATTATCATTTCTTTTTCTTTCTGAGCCTCTGAAAATACTGTCTATAACTAAGATCTTCAACTCTGGGTCCAAAACCACTTTAACTCCCTTTGTCAGCATGGAAGTTCGTGCATTTTTGCTGCGCTTTGGTTTGTTCCTAGAGACAGAATCTTATTGTATAGATCCAGTGGGCCTTGAAGTTCCATCCCTCTTGCATGGCTTCAGCTCCCAAGTGCTGGGATTACGGGCGTGCATCACCATGTCAGTGTCAGCCTTGGTTAAAGTGGATATGAGTAACCGTCCTTAGCCACAGGCTCACCACTCCCTGTTACCTCACTCTAGCGATTCTTACTCCGACACTCAGACTCAGTCTGGTCCTTAAAGGCATTTGTGTTCGAAATTCTTATCATAAAAGAAAGAAAAATTAACTAACTAAATCATATAAAAATGTAAATTAATGAAGGAAATATAATTTACTAGCATACAATTAAGCCCTCATTTCTAAGCAGGGTTCCAGACCTGACCTTCAAAAGCAGCGGATTGTGCACATTGAGGGGTCATCAGCTTGGTTTTGCTCGCCCATTTTAATTAGGTAGGTCAGAACTCTTTGGGGAAGCAAAGAGTCCAGTGAGCTGGGAGCCAGGAGACGGGATTTTAGGGGTCTTATCAGTGAGGTCAGCCTTTTACCAGCCTCAGCTTTGACATTAGCAAAGCACAGACCAACTTAAATGCCTGCCACTAGATTGAGGAAAAAAAAAAAATCAGAACCAAAATGGCAAAAAAAAAAAAAAAAGTATTGTTTTATAAAGTGTTTTAAGGTGGAGGTTAAATATTTTACAGCATAAAACTTACCAGTTTAGTGCTGTTTCATGTATGTGTGGTGCCAGGCACCGGTTGCCAATATTACATGGAACTTTCCTTTCAGTCCTATGTCTGTGTGAGCCGTGTGTCTGGTTGGAGTGGGCTGGAATGTGATGCGTGTATATGTGTATGATCATGGTTTTATTGTGTTTTTATTGGCATGTGTTAATTATGCACAACAATGTTTCATTATGGCATTTTGATGCACGTACTTAGTGTTTTTGAGACCATCTACCACCTTCTTTCTCTCCCTTCTCTTCCTCCTGCTCCTTCTCAGCTGCTTCCCCTCTCCTGTCACGTCTGTTAGGATTCCTTACAGGAATACAAGCTGGGGGTTATTTAAAAATCCCACGGGCTACGTCACTGCAGAAAACCCTCTCCCTTCCCCAGCAACCACTAACTGCCTATGGACCTTCGGAGCTGACGCTCACGAGGCCCTCTCGCCCAGAAGGCAGTCTTCCCACCACTCTTCCTCTCTCTGTGTCATTTCCTCTCTGCCCCTGCTCCTTGAGCCTCGGAGGGCGAAATGCGTATCCCACGTATGGCTCCGTACTCAACAGTCACTTAAGATCATTTAAAAAACCACACATATTAAAGCTGCACTTATCAGAAGTTCCCCTTATGTAAAAATAACTTAAACTTTAGTAACTGGTTGACTGAAACAGAACAGTTTTTTTTAAAATAGGGGGATACTTCTTTTTAAAGATCTATAGATTTAGATACCTGACAAAACAAAAGCTCTGAATCGGGACTGAGGAATGTGGCTCGGTTGGCAGAATATTTTGCCTAGCATGCTCAAAGCCCTGAGTTTGCTCTCCAGTGTTATGTAAACTGGACCTGGTAGCATGTACCTGTAACCCCAGCCCTCAGGAGGCTGAGGCAGGGGGATTAGAAGCTCAAGGTTATCCTTGGCTAAATAGGAAGCCGAAAACATGGGACTCTCAAAAAAAAAAAATCTGATTTTTGTGTTTCTCTCCCTGCCTGGTACGTATTTGCTCATATGGAAATTGTGCGTGGTAAAGGGGCAGCACATGCAGAGAGGCGAGGAAGTCAGAAAGTGTGGTCTTTGATGTGGAAGGTGCTGGTGAGGCACCTCAGCAGGTAAAGGCCCTGGCCCCAAACCTGACAGCCTGAGTTCAATCCCTGGAATCCATATGGTGGAAGGAGAGAACTCACTCCTGCAGCCTGTCCTCTGACCTCCACTTGCATGCTGTAGTGCACATGGGCCTATATACATGCACATGAACACACACACACACACACACACACACACACACACACAAGAAATCGAAGGAAAGAGTACGCATAAGGTGGCTTGGATCCCCAGGCTCCCTCTGGAATTCCTGAGTATTGACTGGCAGCCTGTGACTAATGAGCTTCAAATGTTTCTGAAAGAAGATCTAGGAAACTGTCTGACTCTAGTCAAAGTGACTAATATGCCTAGAGCAGAATACAATCGTAGCGTTAAGTGACATATGGGAGATTATGCCACTCAGCTATATTACATGGAATCTAAGGCTATAAACAAAACAAAGAAAGAAAGAAAAGGCATCTTCATGGAATTCAGAAAAGAGGAGAAAATGATAAAAACTTCCAGGTCAGCTGGATTCACCACTGAATAATGTTAAAAATAAAAGTAGCTCACTACGAATTTGAAAAAAAAAGTCTTGAGAGGCTGGAAGATGAGCTAGTTATGACACCAGAGGTTGGCTTCTGACCTCCATGCCCACGTGCACCTGCACACACGTGTGGACATGCACACACAAAGAAGAACAAAACCTAAAAGCCACAAAATAATGGGGTCTGCTGATGTTTGTCTCTCCCTTCACAGACCTCCTGGGAATCATTTTTATCCAGTAAAAAGAGCAATCCTGTCTGTGGATTGTGTAGCTGTGTCCATTTTCTAAAGCAACAAAACAGACAGTTGTTTCTGAGGAGAGTTTGCTGGGACACTACACTTCTCAGAAGTGACTGAAATCTTCAGTTCTTCCAAAGTCTCTTGAGTCTTACCAACATTTTGTGAGGGCCTCAACCAGACATGCAATCAAGGTGAAAATAGGTCTTTCCTTAGACCTAGTAACCATCTCGTGCCTAGGTGCAGGTGGCTACTACGTAGGTGTTAGTGTTGGAATGATCTTCCAGGACTCGCATGTTCAGTACCTGTTTCCCAGCTAGTGCTGTTGCTCTGAAGCAGGTAGGGCTTTAAGAACGCAAGAATTAGTTGGAGGAAGTAGTTCGCTAAGGGTGGGATTTTGAAGGTTATACCCAATCCTGTTTCTATCCTCTGCTTCCTGGTCTATTACCATGAGCAGTCTCTACCCCAGACTCCCACTGCCTTGCAGGGCTGGCCCACCACACCATCACTATGATGGGGTGAATTACTGAAAAACCACAGGCCAAATTAACACTTTGCTCTTTATAGTATTTCTCTCAGGTGTTTTGGCTATGGTAATGCGAAAGTAACTAAAAATTACTGAAAGCAATTGGGTCTGAGCTAGTCCCTGGGGAAACCCACACACGATACCATGAGTTCAAGCTGCAGACCCAACCATCATAAGAGAAAATAGTGTTACATTCAAAGAAGACACAAACCCAACCCCTGAAGTCTTGCGAGAGCAGCCTAGGTCCTTCCTGTGGGTTTTCTGTAAATATACCATCCCCCAGGTATTTCAAAGTGTGCAATACAGAAAGGTTTCTTATCTTTCTAGAGAAGCTGGGAAGGCAGTTCCCTGGGTAAGAGTGCTTGATAAGCAAGCACGAGGCCCTGCCATGGAAGTCCAGAACTCACACAATGTGTTGTCAGTGCTGTGCAAGGCAGAGACAAGAGGACTTCCGGGGCTGGCTAACTGCAGGCCAGCTCTAGGTTCAGTGAGAGACCCTGTCTCAGAGGAGTGATGTGGAGAGTGACAGAACAGGACCCTGATGGCCTCCACATGTACCTGTGTGGGTGAAGATAACTGTACATGCTCCTGCAGTCACATAGACACAGACACACACAAAGATGCACAGACAGACAGACACACACACACACACACACACACACACACACACACACACATGAGAGAGAGAGGGGGACAGTGGGGGAGGGAGAGAGAGAGAGGGGGAGAGAGAGAGAGAGAGAGAGAGAGAGAGAGAGAGAGAGAGAGAGAGAGAGAGAGGTTCTTTCTAGATATGGTTCCTCATTCCAGGATTCTGTGGCTGTGTAAATCTTAAGTTCCCACTGCAGGCCCTCACTTGTAGGTCCTTCTTTTGTTGCTTCTCCCTCCCAGGTCATTTCAGCATCTGTTCTTCCTAGTTCTGTGCTTGCCCATTAAGCTCTCTGTATGTCTCTTCAGCTTCCTAGGATGCAAGACTCAGGCAGGAGCTTTGTCTGGGCCCCTTTGTTCCTTCAGCAAGGGATCATGGGATATCCCAGGAAATGCACTCCTTCATTTCTTTGACTGTGTTTTGAGTAACACATTTTCGTGGGATATCTATAAGAAATTGAAATCCTCTGTAACATTTTCACATTTTGATTATCACAAGGAAATTAAAATGTAAAAGAAAAAGCAGGAAGAAGAGATTTATGATCCCCTGTGTGTCAGTAACGTGCAGCTTCAGCACCGCTCCACACACCAGCTTGCTCTCTGTGTTTGGTCATGAGTCCCCCATGACTGAAGTAGGCACTTGGGAACTCATGAGGTCAGTCAGGAAGCCATTATTGCTGACTTGGTCCACTTGATTCAGGAGCCCACACATTCATCAACTGCAAAATGTCCTTTCCCTTTGGGATTAATAAGCATTGAAATATCAGATATAACCTCTGCCTCGATAAACTTCCATTCACTTCAGCATTTATGACTATTGTAAGTTCTATGATAGTGGCAGCATGGCTGATCTTTAAAAACAATTTCTTCTCACTTATTAGTTAGCATTCTACTGTGAAGAAGAGCTTTCTATTTTCTTTCATCATCTCTATTATTTACACACACACACACACACACACACACACACACCAGTAGCTGTGTAAAGCCATGTTTTTCTTGTTGTTGGTGGTGGTTATTGGTTTTTGATTTTTGGAGATAGGCTTTCTCTGTGTAGCCCAGTGTGTTCTGGACTTGCTTTGTAGGCTAGGCTGGTCTTGAACTCACAGCAATCCGCCTGCCTCTGCCTCCCTGAGTGCTGGGTGTACAGGTGTGTGCCACCACACCCTGCTTACAGCAGCTTCTTAAGGGTTCCTCCTAGCCATGTAATAAAATCTTGACTCACTGAACAGGACTAGCCTGTCTCTAACTTCCCAGCTGGTGCTCATTCTATGAAGAAGGCTTGTGAGCAGCCCCTCCACTCTTTGTCTTCAGCCTGGGGTTATCTACCACTCCTGGTTCCTTCCCAAGTTGGCTGAGATCCTCTTCTGAGAGCCTACACTCCCTTTTCCCACATATTTGTTATTTTCTTTTAAGTGTTGTTCTCCTGTCCCCAGAACTCAATAGAGTCTCTCAAAGCAAAAAATATTTAACTGATGGGCAATGAGTAGCTCAGAATAATTAGAATTTATGTTTTGATATCCTTGATATCCTTGACTAACAGCAAAATGTAGGCTGGCCTGAAACTTGAGATCCTCTTCCCTCAATCATTTGAGTGCTCTGAATGGGCCACCATGCCCAAGTTAGACATTAAAAGAAATTAGAAAATTAAAAAACTCACTAGTTAGTAAGATAATTTCAAAATACATCTTTGCATACCTATAATCCCAGCACTCAGGAGGCAGAGGCAGACGGATCACTGTGAGTTCGAGGCCAGCCTGGTCTACAAAGTGAGTCCAGGCAACTATGGCTATACAGAGATACCTTGTCTCGAAAAACCAACACATACACACACACACACTAAAACAAAACAAAAAACAAAACAAAACAAAAAACCACCAAAAAAACCAGAGAAATCAATGTTAAACCAACTTGGGATCCTCCTGTTTGTTGGCTAAGGTGCTATGCAGGCTGCTGGGGGAGGAAAGACATCAAGGGTCTTTGCTAGCACTGGACCTTGCATACTGCAGAAATGATCTACCAAATAAAATAAGCCCACTGGTAGGATGGATGTATGAAGGAGACAGAGCCATAGCTTTTTAAGACCTATGATGCTCTGGGTCCTCTCCTCCCCTCCTCACTTTTCTTTCCGTGTTAGGGTTGGAAGCCAGGGCCTTCTACATGCCAGGCAGGCACTCTGTCACCAAGCCACACCCTAGGTGGCTCATAGGACAAACCACATATTAAACACTGCTTGACACGATGTAGAGTATGCAGGCTGTGTTTGTTCTGGTGTAGACCCAGTAACTCGCTGAATGCTTAGTACACTAATGTGTTAGGGTGTCTCACCCACCCTACAGGGTAGGAAAGGTCAGGGACAGGACTGAAGTAGGTGATTTTCACTAGTTTGGGAAGGCCTTCTTTTCATGAAATAGTACTTGAAGTTATCCTGTAGAAAAGACAACAGGGAGCCATGAAGGAAATGCCTGCAGGTACTCTGGATGACATACCAGTTGCATTGCTCTGACAACAAATACCCTGAGGGGTAACAGCTGGGAGAACTACCAGGGAAGGGAAAGGTTTTAATGGTATCAATATTGTATATGCTTTCTAGTATCAGAGGAAATCTCGGTCTTATGCAAGTTATTATCTTTAGAAACACATACGAGTATGGCACAGCAGTGCCAGGCAGTACTTCCACTACTATGGAGGTGGGAGACAAGAGATCAATGTTGAGTTGAAAGCCAGCCTGTGCTAAATGATGAGACTGGTCTTTGAAGAACAAATGGGTCTTCGAGTATAATTGAGTTGCAAGTATTCTTAAGGATAGTAGAATGCAACAAGGTATTGGGAGGGTGAGTGTGGCTTAGTTGGTAAAGGGCCGTAAGACCTACAGGGCAGAAAAGAATAAACTCCCACAAAAAGACCTAATACATGTGTCCAAGAAGCCTGCTTCCGAAATGCAGACTCTTCAGCATTGGAAAACTATTCCTAGAAGCCAATACGCAGAACAAGTACACAGTAGCCGTAGATACAGTTCCAAGAGAGCCTTTTCAATTGGGGGAAAAACTCAGTACGAATTACGAAGTATAGACAGGAAGCAACCGGCGCACGAATGTATATAAGTAGGCAGCAAGTTTTAACAAAATGCAACCTACTCTTTGTTTTTCTTTTGTTTGTTTGTTTTTTAAAGGAAACGGACAAGGGCAAAGTATTACTATTCTCAATTTTCTGGGAAGCGACAAGACCAGGTTTCTTTGGTCATCCAAATCACTCTTGTCCCACAGTGAAGCTGTGGGGAAGCTGTAGAGGAGTGCGGGACAGGGGTCGAGGTCCTGGGGACAGCGGATCCGTAGCGAGGGGTGCGCTTTTCAGGACGCCGCCGCCCGCCAGCTTTGGAGGTCCCGCACGCTTAGGAAACGTACACTCGGCTGGCTGGGTTAGCTACAACTGGCGGCCCGGCAGCCAGAGGGCGGGGCTTGCAGAATGGGCGGGGAGAGAGACGGGACGAGCGGCGCGCGCAGCTGCGCGGGGCGGGGCCGGCATCGTGCGCGCACGCGCCAATCACAGATGCCGCGAGATGGGTGCGCGCGGAGAGGCCGGGGGAAGTAGAAGGGCGGACTCGAACCCTCCCTTAGCCAATCACCGCGCAGCGCTGCCATGACGCTAGGCTCTCCCGGGCGCCAAACGCCAGTCGGCGGGCCGGGTGGGTGAGGGCGCCGGGGTAGGGCGCGAGGCCGCGCGGGGGTGGGACTTCCGCAGGGCCCCGGAAGTGGGATCTGTGTGTTCTCATGCGAACGGGAAGGAGCGTTGGGGATCGGGAGTCTCGAGGTTGAGACATTTTCGGGCCCGAAAGGGGAAGGATCAGCCGCCGCCGCCGCCAAGCCCGCGCCCGCGCCTCTTTGCTTTCTCCGGCCCGGCCCGGCCGTGCCGCCTCTTCTTGCCGTCTCCCTCCTCGGCCGTCCCCGCGTGTTTTGCGCGGTCGCCGGGCACCGGGGCTGCGGCGACGAGCCCGCGGGCGGCCGGTCGGGCGGGGCGGGCGGCTGACAGGTGAGCGGGCCGTCCTCGGTCACCGGCGGGGCTGCCTCCCTCCGCGCCCGGTGCTCGGACCCGCGCCGGCACCAGCCTGTCACCGGGCCGCCATCTTCCCGGAGGGACTGGGCCAGGCGGGCCAGGGCCAGGGGCCGGGCCGGGGAGGGACCGCGCAGGGCCGGGGCCGGCGCTGGGGCGGACGGGCAGAGACGTGGAGAGAGCGGCCGGGGAGGACCTGCGGGCTGGGGTCAGACCCGACTGACATGGCCCTGGCTGGACTGGACCGGAGCGGAGTGAGGCGTGTGTTGGAGTCGACCCCGGGCCTCCTCCCCGCGGATTTGCCTATGCAGCCCGAGGAGAACGGGCTGGGGTCGCAGGCCACCAGCGCCCCCAGGGCGGGCGGGCGGGCGGGCGGGCGACGGGGACCCGCAGTGCGGCGCCGGGCCTCGCCCCCCTCGGTCCTGCCGGAGACCAGCCAGACAGCCGCGCTCGCTGCTGCGGGGAGAGATGGCTCATTAGGGAATCGCATTCCTTTAGAACCAGGAAGTTAGGATCCTGTTGCTCGAGTGTGTGTGTGTTTGGAATGCTGCTCCCCTTTCCCCTTACACTTGACAGACTTGAGCAAGTTCGACTTTGAAATAGTTAAGAAATAAAAATCAAATGTGAAGACTCCTGGGAGCCGGCCAGGAACCTCTTAACCACCTGCTTCTCAGTGGCGTATAATAGAGCATTAAGTTTGTTTCAGAGTTTAGGTCATTGCATAGTGTGACTTTCAGTGAATTTAATCCTGTGTCTCTCTCCCCCCCACCCCAATTTTTTTTTTTTTTTTTTTTTTTTTTTTTTTTTTTTTTTTTTTTTTGGTGTAAGGTGGCCTTGAATTTGGACTGGCTCGGTATGTGAGAAAACTACCCGTAGAAAATTATCTCAATCTGACTTCCATTCGAGACCTTCCCACTGGCCGAGGAATACTTTGTCTTAATCATAAACTGAAACTTTGAAGTTTTATGTAACAGAATAAAACTAGAGCTTCCCGTGGCTACAGTGGAATTAGATTGTAGCACACAGTTAAGTAAGGGAGTTTTTAGTAGAGGCAGTAGCAACTGCAAGTGTTTCTTTTAGGGCGATTAGCTACTCCCTTTCAAATTGAGTCGAATGTTTAAAATGCATTTGCGATTTGTTTTGAGTTAACCTTTGCTAGACCACAAGAGAGAAGAATGATGTTCACTTTTTTGGTGGTCTGAAAGTATATTATGTGCAATTTCCATACTCCCTCAACTTGATTGGCTCCCCTTATTTATAGTCAAGGTTAATTGATGGAACTTGAAATGGTTGTGGTTTTTTGAAAGTTTATTTTTTCATTTAGTACATTTCCCTTAAAACTTGCATTAGTTAGAAATATATTCCATCTTGTATTTCGGAGTACTAATGTGACTTGAGTTGACTTATTTATATGACTAAAAATGGCATGGCTTCGTAGTCATTAGAAGTTATCCTGAGTACGCCTTTAATCTGAACACTAGGGAGGCAGAGGCAGGTGGATCTCTTGAGTTCGAGACCAGCCTGGTCTACAGAGTGAGTGCCAGGGCTGTACAGAGAAACCCTGTCTGGAAAAACCAAAAAATAAAAAGAGAAGAAGTTAGTTATCCTCTAGGTGACTGAGTTTCTCAGTCTGTAAGAGCCTCAGAAGACTAATGTAACATGAGCATGTCGATGTTGACTGTTTTGCTATTTTTATTGTTACTCAATTGCTATTTTTTATATTCTACCTTTTAGCTGTCAACTTTTAATTTATTGGTAGTGTTTTTCCCCCTTGATCACATCTCTGACATAGAAAACAGGTTCTGAGGCAGAATGTTAATTTGGAGAAAAGAGCTATACTATGTTTGAGTAAGATCCAGAGAGAAAATAGATGATTATATGGGGGTTGAAGTTTGCTAGGTTCATTATACCACATTCTGTAGAAGAGTAGCTGAAATTAAGTAGCAGCAGTTTCATATTTAATGTTCTGGGGGTTTGCCCATTTTGATAAAACACAAACAAACCCAAAAACCTTGAGATTTAACGAATTGAACTTATGTGGCTTACCTAAATATGCACACAATATGACAAAGATTGATTGAAGTCAGCCAATAGATATTTCATCTAACCACCTGTTTTCATGAAGAAGTCTTAGAAAGTTATCTAAACATAATTCTGAAATGCTAAGTGAAAGTTTGGACATAATTGTTAACAGTAATTAGGATAAACAGTGCTTTCAAGTAGCTGTATCTGTTCAGGTTTGCAACAAGATTTACAAACTTTTTAGACTTGGCTGGTGTTAACCAGCTAAGAAGTGGCTCACACACTCCTCTCACTGTCGTTTTTATGTCATGGGGCATTCATACTCCTGTCAGAATATGCACTAGGATTATACTATAGCTCTTTCCCTTTTAGTGAGGTGATGGCTTTTGAGGTTGGGAAAGTGCTATACTGGTTAGTTCCTGTAAGTCCCATTTACTTTTACCTTAGAGTTAAAGGCGGAGTTTACATGTACTTTTCTAACACCTGTAGTGTTCTTGTAGCTACTCTAGGGTTTAAGGTATATTGCTTTCTTAATTTCAGATTGGTAGAAGCAGAAAAATTGTAGTGTCCTTTTGAAATTTCTACCATTGAACCATTTCAACCATTTTCTAATGAGAGGAAGAAAAATGCAGGCGTTGAAGCTGGGCCTCCCAAGTGTTGGGGTCAAAGGCATGCGTCACCATTGCCCAGCCCTCGTATTCTTTTTTGCATGTGAAGAAATGTTCTGTTGTTGGTTGTTTTTGTTTTTTCTGTGAAAGTTAATTTTAGAGTGTACAGTGAGTGAGTCCACTACTATTTCACAGTTAAATTCATGAGACTTCAGTTTAATTTAAATGTTTTGCTCTAATTTATTTGGCAGTACATAGGATTAAACCCTGGTACTTGGTTTATGCTAGGCACTTTACCGCTGATCTAAACCCCCAGCCCTCTTTTAAATTTTTTTTAAAAAAATTGTTTTATTTAAGTTAAGAATTCCACTAAGTTGTTCGCTGGCCTTGAGCTTGCTATCCACCTCTCTTAGCCTTACAGCAGCTGGGAATACAAGCCTGTACCTCCAGGCCAGCTAGTTTGTCCTTAAGTGTTAGACTTGTTGAGGTCTTTGGAGCTGCTGTTCCCTGTAGTTACCTTAATTAGAAATGAATTTTCTTATTAGGCCATGGAATTGGAATAGTAAGCCTCTAGATTCCCTTAAGAAAAGGAAGGGGCCTTGTGAGGTGGCTCAGCTGCTAAGGACACTTGCTGTCAAGCCTGCTGACCTGAGTTCAGTCCCCAGAACCCATGTGGTAGAAGAGAGCCAATTTCTGCACGTTGTCTTCTGACCTCTACACACAATAAATACATAAATGTGAAAACCGGAAGAGAAGGGAGATAAATTTCAAGTTGGAAACGTTTCCCCTTAGTGTTGTGCCTTACAGGCGGCTTTATTTCCCCATGTACACATGGCTTCCTTAGGAGTAGGGGAAACTCTTAGCTGAGCTTCCTTCCTTTCCATTCCTTGCTCTCTCCTCCCCCCATGCCTCTGGTCTCTGTGCCTCTATAAAGTCTGGCTTTGCACCGCTTTTCTGTGGAAGCTGTCATGACCCCTATTTTAATCATGAAGGATTTGCATAGGAGTGATGCTGCTGATTGTGTGATCTTTTTCTTTCTTGCCATCCCTACCACCTCAGTTTCTGAGACCTAGGCATTTGAAAATATTTAGGACTTTATACAAATGGAAAACATTCTGCCTTATATTTTAGAGGGAGCTTAATGATCACTGATATAAGACTTAGTTGTCAGTGAAAATATCCTTTCATCTTCCTTAAAGCTTGTTTATCAGGACGGTTCTTAATTGCTTGATCAAAATAAAATCATCCTCTATTTACACAAACTGTCTTCATCATCTCTATCCAGAGTCTGCCGACTTTCAGACACATTCTGCTTGCTTGGCCCTTCCTAGAAACTTATCAGGGCGTGCTCACTGTAGCCCCACTGTCTGTGGCTTCATTCCCTGCCCACTTTCTAGGCCTTCCTCCATGGTGTTGCTGTCTTAGCTCTTGGTAGTTTCTTTGCCTTTTTTTTTTTTTCCCTCCAAATCTCTGCTTAGTCCCTTTTTTTGTTTTGTTTTGTTTTGTTTTTTGAGACAGGGTTTCTCTGTCCAGGCTGGCCTTGAATGCATAGAGATCCCCCTGCCTCTGCCTCTGCCTCTGCCTCTGCCTCTTGAGTGCTGGGATTACAGGTCTGCAACCCGCCTGGCTTTGCTTAGCTCCTTAATACTGGTAAGTATTGCTCTTGAGGACTCGTTGCCTCCGTTTCCAAGTTTAACTGAGTGTTTCTCACTCGCTGCACCCTATAGAGTACGCACTTAACCCAGGGGCACTTCTTACGAGGAAGATCTCTTTTATGTTTAGTACTTTTTCCCCCGCTTTAAGGTCTAGTGTGACGAGGGATAAAGCATGGCTAAGGGCATCTCCCACTTGTGTGAAAGAAAGTCTTGACAATGTCTGTTAACAAAAGTGGACAACTGAAAAGCATATATTGCGGAGCTTCTTATAGTTTATAAAGTTACTTTTACAGTGTTTTAGCTGACTTTTCATAGCTGTATTTAATGGATAAAGTGGCTTAGGCACAATAATCTAACCTTACATTTCACTGTCTTTCAGTCTTTCCATAGACCTCTTCTTTTCTTTCTATATTTTGCTTTAAAATTAAATTCTATTATCAAAACCCAAAGCAACGATAGTATTTCTAGTGTATTTTTAATGTAATATTCTGTTTAAAGTCATATACACTGACATTCAGATACTGGTGACAGCTATGCTCTTCCTTGTTAGTTACAGTTGTCATGTATTATGTCATGTTTGCCCTAGGTTTGCTTTCATTTCCTTTCTGTATTTTTCCTTTGTATTACTCTTGGCACTGTAACATGCCATATACATTATTTATTTGTGGTCTGTTGTCTATGCTCTGACTCCATGACATATACAGGAGATTTTGTCTATTTTATTCATTAGTATGAACCCAGACACCAGGACAGTATCCGGCACATAATGTGCCATAAATGATTTGTTTGCAATTTTTTTGTTTATTTATTTGTGGTGCTGGGAATTAATATTTTTCCCAGACAAGTGCTCTAGAGTTGTACCTGTAGCTCCCTAAGAAATTTAATAAATCCCAGCCTTGTGATGGTGAATAAAGCAAATATCCGGTCTTCATTTGGGTGCAAGGTACACACAACCACTTAACCCAGTATAAAAGTACAATGGTCAGTAGGTCAGAGATGTGGCTCTGGAGGGAAGTTATGAGAAAAGACAGGAGATGAAAGTAGCCTTTTCAGCAAAGAGAATGATGCTGCTGCAGTGACTCTGAGGTGGGTGGGAACAAAGAACTTAGGACAGATTAATGTAGAAACAGCTTAGTGAGGCGAAGGAACTGAAAGAAGTAGGTGGGAATTGGCCTTGGGGCCTAGGATGTCCCTGTGTAGGTTGAGGAAACATCAGGAAACACTTGGAGGTTTTTAAGTGGTGAATTACACGAGCAGAATTGCCTTTTAAAAATAATTGTTCGGAGCTGGTGAGCTGAGCAGGTTAAAGGTGCTTGCCACCAACCCTGACAAACTGTTCAGTTGATCCCCAGATCCCATATGGTTGAAAGAGAAACCAATTCCTGGAGGTTGCCCTCTTATTGCCACATGCATGCCATGGCATGTGCCCATACACATACATAAGTAAAGATCATAAATAAAATCAAAACGTTTAAGAAAATACTTGTTCTACCTTATGGAAAGTGATAGGGAAGAGGCAGAAATGAGTGCACTGACATGAATTTTACTTAGTGGCGAGGGGCAGATTACTCTTCCTTTATTTTATTATTTTCTTGGTCACAGTTGAAAAGACCCAGTTCCAGTCTACATGAAGGGTAGCTTGCTTAGATTCCTTTAGTTTGTATGGTGCAAAATCATACATGTTTAAAAAGTAGCTGAAAAATATGCCTTAGGTCTGCTATCATTTGTCAGTTGTTTAAAAGTATATTGTTAGTTCTGATTTTATCAGGGCAAACTAATTAACATTCTTTTTTTAGTAACATCTCTGGAAAATGGGAACATTTTTATTTTGTTTTCACATTTCAGAAAGCTTTATATTTTTATTGTGGGTTGATCATACTACAGGATGCAAACCCCTTAGCCCACTTGATGTGAAGTTACAGGCAGCTTCAGAGATTGTTACTCTTTGTGCACAATTTCAACATTCATATTATTTTATTTTATTTTTGGTTTTTCGAGACAAGGTTTCTCTGTGTAGCGTTGGCTGTCCTAGACTCACTTTGTACACCAGGCGGGCCTCAAACTCACAGCGATCTACCTGCCTCTGCCTCCCGAGTGCTGGGATCAACATTCGTTTAAAAAAAATACTTGTACAACCTTTCTGTAGGCTGGGTGTGGTGACACACCTGTAATCCTAGTTCTTGAGAGGGGGAGGCGGAATGAGCAAGAAGACTTCAAGCCTTGGGCTACATGGGACCCTGTCCCCTGAGCTGGAAGGGCTCTAGTCCATAAAGACTGACACTTTTTTGAGCCCTCCTTTCTCTTTTTTTGTTACATTGTATCCTAATGTTTCATTGTTGAGATTTGTATCTTGTAAGGTGTCTTCATTCACTCCAATTGTATTTCTCTGCTTTAGTCAGTAACAGTAGCTAGTAAAAAAGTATTTTCAGTTGTATTTATTTATTTTTGGTTTTTCTCTGTGTAGCCTTGGCTGTCCTAGCTCTCACTTTGTAGATCAAGGCTGGCCTTGAATTCACAGTGATCCACCAGCCTCTGCCTCCTGAGTGCTGGGACTAAAGGTGTGCGCCCCCATCACTGGCTTCTCAGTTGTTTTTAAACCAGAGTTTGCAAAGGGAAAATTTTGGTCTTATTGGAGAACAATGGTACTTCTTCCTAATGGCTTCCAAGGCATCAGAAGATGGGGTGCAGTCCATCGTCTTAACCACTCAGCTGTGACTGTGTGACCAATAACTTTTAAGAGTAGACTTAAAGCCGGGGGTGGTGCACTCAGGAGGCAGAGCCAGGAGTATTGCTGTGAGTTCAAGGCCAACCTGGTCTACAAAGTGAGTCCAGGACAGCCAAGGCTACACAGGGAAACCCTATCTTGAAAAACAAACAAAAAGAGTAGACTTAAGCCAGTTTGCTATTAAATATTCAGAAAAGTAAAATCATTTAAAAAATGCTTTTAGGAGGTAAAAGTATTTAAAAGACAATCTATAGTATTTTAGTTAGTGTGTCAGGAATTCTGCTTATGTGGGTGCTTGGCTTTATTCTCAGCTCAAACTGAGTGGCATGTTCATTAAGTCCTGCTACCTTAGTGGCTGCCACCCTACTTCCCCGGTTATTGTCACCATGCCAGATGCAAATCAGTGTCGCCCTTTAACAGGTCATTTGGGGTGCAGACCAGCTGTGCATATGAGTAGTTGGTGAGTCAGCTTCTTTGCTCTTTCAGAGAGGGAGAGCCATGAGGAAGACCAAAGGGCGAAATGCAGGAAGCTGTGTGCCCAGTGCTTAGTGTGTGTTCTGCACTTTTCCACAGTGCTTATGTTTTTCTGTAACTTCGATGAACTTAAATCTCTTCTGCTAAAAATGTTCTTCAAGACTGGCTAATTTAAGGTAAATTAAATCGAAACACAAAAAAGATTAGAGGTAGAAACTAAAAATTGCCCAAACCAAAACTGCCAGAAGTACTCAGGCTTATAGAATTTAAATCTCTGTGACATGGAAAATTTAAATTGCGTCTACAGAGTGCCTTCCAATTCAGAGTGATGGTGTTTTAGTAGGTTTCAGCCAAACTTAGGGAGACTCTTATAGCATACTGTGTCTTTCAAGTTCAGAATATTGAAAGTACTTTTCTTTCTTTCCTCCTCCTCCTCCTTCTTTTTGGTTTTTCGAGACAGGGTTTCTCTGTGTAGCCTTGGCTGTCCTGGACTCACTTTGTAGACCAGGCTGGCCTGGAACTCACAGTGATCCACCTGCCTCTGCCTCCCGAGTGTTGGGATTAAAGGCGTGCGCCACCACGCCCGGCCCAAAAGTACTTTTCATTGTGTTGGGTTATAACATATAGTACGTACTTTTCATGAAACATATGAGGTTATAGTTTGAGATAAAAAAAACTCTACAGATATTCTTGCAGATCCGTTGAACACTCTAAATTATGTCAGCTCAGTTTTAATGGGGATAGGGAAGGAGGGAAAGAAAATGCTGGATCCCCAGCTTTCAATTTGTGTGAAAGTAGGATTAGATAAGTTTATTTTAAAGACTAGTTACCACATGTTTACTATTAATGTAACATTATTAAGTCACATTAATGAGCTATATTCCAGGTTCCTGAGTTTCTATTAATGTCATTGTTACCTGTCTAGAATTACCAGGTGCTTATATAGTGTTAGGTGAGAACTAATACCACTGTGAGGTAGCTGAGTCAGCCTCGGGGATTTCCAGGTTTGGTCTATACTCTTGTGTTAGTTGAGATTTGATAACTAGTTATCAACTGTCAGAAAAGCAGTATCTCATCATCTCATCATCTCATCATAGGTTTTTAGAGCTGAAGGCCCTAAGTACTCCACAGAAGTTGTATGTTGTGGTTAGACATACAGCTAGCTGGTTAGTGGCAGAGTTATGACTGTAACTCAGCTCTTTCCCAGGGTCTGGATGTGCTCTTGCCTTTTCCTGGTGTGGACCCACCCTAGGCTCATTGCACTCATAGTTGCGGACTCAGCCCAAACACTTGCAAACCTGTAAAACCAACCTAAACATTGGTAAAAACATTAACCTTATTTCTGTTGCAGAATTTTAAAGAAACATTTTTACTTTAAAGTGGACTTTTTTTTTTTTTAAGATTTATTTGGATTATTCTTTACGTGTGTGTAGTAGGTGAGGAGGGTAGGTGCCTGAAGGAGACCAGAGGCATTGGATCTACCAGGAATTGAAATTATAGGCTACAGGCAATTGTGAGCAGTCTCATAGGGGGCTGAGGGTGGAACTCAGGTTCTTTGAAAGATCAGTACACACTCTTAGTCTTTTTGGGTTTTGTTTTTGTTTTTTCTAGACAGGATTTCTCTCTGTAGCCTTGGGTTGGCTCTCTTGGACTCAATTTGTAGACCAGGCTGGCCTCTAACTCCCTGAGTGCTGGGATTATAGGTGTGTGCCACCACTGCCTGGCTCATGCTCTTCATCTTTTTTTTTTAAACAATTATTTTTATGTAGATGAGTTGCTCTACCTGCATGTACACCGGCATACTAGAAGAGGGCATCAGATCAAATTATAGATAGCTGTGAGCCACCATATGGTTTCTTGGAATTGAACTCAAGACCTCTGGAAGAGTAGTGCTTTTAACCGCTGAGCCATCTCTCCAGCTCCCTCACCATCTTTCCAACCCTAAAAGCAGATTCTTATAGAAGCTCTTAAAAAAAATGAAGTAGTGTTATTATTTGTTGCTTATGATGGGATTAGGTTCTGAAATACAGTTAGGCTATTTAATTATTGTGACTATTGAATACCTTAGAATACTTAGCACAAACAGATTGGATAGACTAGTCAATTCACATAACCTTTTGGTGTAGTCAAGGCTTACAGTGAGAGATGTGCTGTTTACACAACATGGCATGCTGTTTTATAGTAAGATTTTTTTTAAAGTAAATGTTAATATCCAAATAATAAAAGTGTAGTGTAGTAAAAAAACTAATACGGATTATTTCTGAGCACTATAGAGTATTATCTGTGCATTATTCCATGTGTTTTTATACACCTGGTAGTGCAGTAGGTTTGTTTATATCAATATTGCTACAACAGTGAGTAACATGTTGCAACCAGATATTAGATATGTCGCAACAGCTACAGCAACAGTAGGCCATTGGAATTCTTAAATTTATTGTGCATCCGGGCTGGGGTGCGCTAGTGGCAGGGTCTGTGCATGTGAGTATAGGTGCTCCCAGAGGCCAGAAGGAGGGTGTGGGATCCCTGGAGCAGGAGTTGTAGGCAGCTGTGATCCTCTTGCTGTGAGTGCTGTGAATCAAACTCAGTTCTCTGAAAGCGCATCAAGTGCTCTTAGTCACTGAGATTATTTCTTCAGCCCATCCCCTGAAATTTTAGCTCCATTATAATGTATAGGGCCACCATTATGTTTGCATTATCCTTAACTTAAACGGTATAGAATACATGACTGTATTCAAGGAAAATTAAGGATTTTGTCATTCTAGAATATTCAGCAACCTTGATTCAGATAGGGAGGTAGTACTACATGTTGTGATTAGCACCCACCAATTTATATAATATAAACAGACTGAATTATACTAATTCATCTTTTTTGTTTGTTTGTTTGTTTTTGAGACAGTGTTTCTCGTATAACCGTCTTGGGGTCCTGGAACTCTGTAGACCAGGCTGGCTTCAAACGCACAGCGATCGCCTGTCTCTGCCTCCCAAGTGCTGGGGTAAAGGTGTGCGCCACTCAAACGCACAGCGATCGCCTGTCTCTGCCTCCCGAGTGCTGGGGTAAAGGTGTGCGCCAC
>OU015749.1:2763324-2777200 GCA_907169655.1 Acomys percivali | reverse complement strand
ATCGCCTGTCTCTGCCTCCCGAGTGCTGGGGTAAAGGTGTGCGCCACCCGCCTGGCTGTAGTTCACTTTTAGGAAGAGTAACTCAAGAGGAGTTAATATAAACAACATGTTTTTCTGACTAAAGCATTCATACAGTTGTTCATTTTTAGTATCCTTGGTGTTAACTATGTACAGGTTCAAAAGTAGGATGTCACATTTTGCATTTTGTATGTGTGGCTTTTGTTGCTTTTAAAGACAAGCTTTCACTCTGTAGCTCTATGCTGGCCTTGTGCTCAGAGATCCCCCTGCTTCTGCCTCCCCAGTGCTGGAATTAAAGGTGTGTGTCGTTATACCCAGTATCCATGGCTTTTTTTAAAAGACTCAAACTAGAGGGAAAGTGATTTTTTTGGAAAGCTTTCCTGTGGTGTGTTCTGCTGTGTTTAAGCAAACAACTGGTGTGTGTCAGGATCTCGGTTTAACAATAGTTTCCCCAGGAAACAGCTCAAATTCACAGCTGTGTGCTGCTTGTCTGAAGGTTCTGAAAACTGAAGCTATTGATTGTTTATTCTCAGGACACCTGTTTTAGAGTCTGGGGACTCTGAGGCCAGAGGACAGTTTGCTTGCACTATCCACTACAGGAAAGACAGAAAATGGTATCGTTTCTAGTTTCGTGCTTTTGAGCCCATAATGCCAATACTCAACCCTTGTAAAAAGCTGGTGTTGTTTCACCACCTTCAATTTGGATGACACAACAATGTGTGTCTGGGAGCTTACCCTAGATGTGCAGGCTTTAGCCAGGTGGGGTAATAAATACCCACGTCTGTACTAGCACTCAGGAAGAACAGGCTAGTGTGCCCTACATAGCAAGACCGTCTTAAAAAGAGAAAGACATTAAAGGGTCTAATGTGAAGCTGGAGGCATAACACACTGAATAATACTGAACAAGTTCATTTAGTTTACTAAAAAGCAGTGCTGTTGGGAAGCTTTCTGAGAACCCAGGCTGGCTTGTGGTCCGCACGGCTGAGCTCAGGTCCACTCACATGGTGGGCGAGCAGTCACTGAGCCACACCCCTCCCAGCCATTGGAACTACAAACACTGCTTCTGTTTCTCTGCTTGCTCAAATCTACCGCGTGAGGCATATTACCTACTGAAAAGGGAGTGTAATCCTAACTGGCCTGAGTTATAAACCCACTTTATGAAGTAGCGATGGCTGGAGACAGATGTTTTACAGTACTAAACCAAAGTGAGATTTGATTCTGAGTTTATTGTGGAACTTTAGTTCTTTTTTCAAAATATTGTACCACTTGTGTACATATAAGAGGATATTCATTATGTTTTAACAGTACCATTTACACTGTTATTTTGGGAAACTTTAAAGTGTCTGCAATGGTAATCCTTAATACTTGAAGACTGTTGTTTCATACTGTGGCTTTGTAAATAGTTTGGTATTTCAGAGTTTCAGAGTCTGGCTGCTGTCTCTCCAGGAATAGTCATGACAAGGTGCTTAAGCACGTTGTGTACCAGGTACTGTGCTGTCTCCATGTTCTGAGGAGTCCTTACAGTGCTGTTGGTGAGAAAACCCAGATGAGTGAGGGTGTTGTGCCTGGTGAGGAGGAGGCTAGCTCCCAGGCAGTGCCCGTCACACCTCTGAACCCACCTCCTAGTCAGGCTTTTTAGCCTTTGTTCACTGTGAAGATGTCCTAAGAATCTGAAGTAGTAATTTGGTTGAGAGATGATTTTTCTGGAGAATTTAGTGAAGCATACTCAAGAAAAGGCTAAAATGTATTTGCAGGTTGCTGGCTCAAGTATTGGTCATTTATATGAAATATCGTTTCCAGTGAGATAAGCTTTTTAATGTCACTCTTTGATATATAACTCATAGACCACAAGTGTATCCTTGTATGCATACACACGAATCTAGAGACTAAAATGAAAATTTTGTTCAAAGTAATTTTACTCTAACTTACAAATACTTTTTGTGTGTAACCCATTATTTGAATGAAGGTTTTATTTGGAATCATCTCATTTTCTATGCTTTCTGTTTTAATTACTAGGCAGTTCTTCTTGCACTTACTGCCACAAAGAAGAATTATTAGACACACACTTAATGGGTTTCTCAGGTCCTGTGTTAGGAGCATACTGGTGAGCAAGGCAGGCAGGCTGGCACAGGTGTCCTTTCCCTGTGACAACATTTTGGAGTTGGTGGGATAATCATAATTTGATGTGCCATATTCCAGGATAGAAAAGATTACTAACTTAGGCTTTGTTGGGAGGCAGAAAAGTAATATTCAAATACCCGTGTATATTTCATCCTGAAGGCAGGTTAGAGAGTTTGAACTGGACTGGGGTGGCCCATGCTTTAGGAAGAACACTTGCCTGGTGGAGTCCTAGGTGCAGGGAGACTCGGAAGTTAGGATAGTTTCAGAGATTCCAGCTTTCCGAAGATTCAGTAACAGTTGGAATTTAGAAATGAACCTTATTTGAGAAAAGACTCATTGCAGGTTTTTAATTGGGTAGTTTACATATCCTTGAAAAGGAGGTTATCAGTTTTTATGTTTTAAAAGAGTGGTGGGGTTAGTGAGTTTATTTTAAACAATTGATGTATAGGAGTCTGCCAGACCATAAAAATGTCACTGTGTGTTGATTAGATAGCTCCTTTGAAACTTAGCAGAAGGTTGTGAACCAGCCTTCTGGGAAGTGAGCACAGGGCATGCATGACTCCAGGAACAGAGGTAGAAGCTCTGGAGCCACACAGTTCCTGGTTGCATTCACTAGGTTGGGTGCTCTTCCTGTGAAATCTTGGGCACCTGCAGAATGCGCTGCCCTGTGGCTGGTAGGCTCCTCTTTGGCAGGTGTCTTTGCTCTGAGTAATCTGTTTGCCAAAGCCTCATAACCCTATTCACATTGATGCTTCTGTTAGTGAAGTTACATAATTCGATTTCTGTAAACAAATACTGTATTTTAGAAATCAGAGTAGTCAAAGAATTTTGAATGTTTTCACTAAGAAATGATAAATGTTTGTAATGGAGAGGCTAGGAGATAGCACAGAGCTCACATAAAGAAAAGTTGGGGGCTGGAGAAGAGCTGACTCAGGAGTTAAGAGCACTTGTTGCTCTTGCAGAAGACCTGGGTTCTATTCCCAGTACTCATACACCATCCATAATGCCAGCTCCAGGGCATCAGCAGGCATGTACTTGGTATACATACATGCATACAGGCTAACCATTAATATGTACAAAGTAAAAAGTAGAAAAAGAAAAAGGTGTGCTGGTAAGTCCAGATCCGGGGAGGTAGTGACAAGAGATCTGTGGGCTCACCGTCTGGCCAGCCTGGCCTAGTTGGCAGTCCCTTTCTTGAAGGAAGTACCTTCTAAGGCATTTCTGAGGGTGACATGAAAGGTTGTGTCCACATACATAGGAGAATAATCCTTCTACAAGTATTGCATATTTAGATTGTTTTAAATGTGTATTAGATATGCTTTAAAGAAACAGCGACAGCATTAGATGATATGTTATGGCTTATGTGAGAAAAAAGAACATGAGTAGAGTGTGGGAGGGTGAAGACCAAAGGGAGCACACACAAGTTCAAGTTCAGTATTAAGTTTTGTAATTACCGATTTGCTTTTGCAGTTCCTTTCAATTGCACAGGATACAGAGCTTCTTACTTTGCTTAGCACATAGGAAGACCATTTCAGGGTGGTTGAGAAAGAGTGTCTGTAGAAGCAGAAGCACCAGGCCAGAGGGGAGAAGGCAGCGCAGAGTTGCCATCGGGCCGTGCTGTGCTGCTGGGAGATCTGTCCAGTAGTACAGCAGCAAGGAGACTGTTAATGCCTGGTGAGCCTGGAGACAGGAGCAGGCTGGGAAAGCGTATGTTAGACTGGCTCCAGGGAGCAAGGTCATGAGGGCATCCATTCAGGGCTGACTTGGTTCTTTTGCAGTTTTCTTTTCTCCCATACCTCTAATGTCACACCTCTTCTGTCTTTTGAGTCAAGATTGGGTTACTTTAAAACAAAAAAAAGTGACTTCTTTTTATATGCATGAGTGTTTTTTCCTGAGCATGTTGTGTGCCTGGTGTCTTTAGGTGTGATGTTTTTGTTTTTGTTTTTCAGGAGCAATACAGGATTATAATTGCTAGGATATAGTTTCATTTCACTGAAGTATTAATATAGATACCATATTTTATCTACATATTTTATGTGTTCACAAAATATTTAAATTTGAGAAAGAAAACTGCATATTCATTTTTTGTTTTGTTTTTCGAGACAAGGTTTCACTGTATAGCCTTCCTTGCCTGTCTTGGACTTTGTAGACCAGGCTGGCCTCGAACTCATATCGATCCACCTGTCTGTGCCTCCCGAGTGCTGGGATTAAAGGCATGTGCCACCATGCCCGGCTATTCATGTGTTTCTTAAAGTAAGATGTTTTATCACCATTTATAATGCTGTTAAATGAGTTATTCATTTTTTTGTTTATTCAGTTATTCAGTCTTGTGTTGTTACTCATGCTGCCTTTGGATACTAGGGCTCAAAGTAATCCTCCTGCCTCTCCCAAATAGTTGGGACTGCAGCTATATCCTCTATTACTCAGCTCATTGGATTTTAGTTTGTTGTTTGGTTTTGGCTTTTCGAGACAGGGTTTTTCAGTAGTAGCTGTCCTGGAACTCTCTGTAGTCCAGGCTGGCTAACAACTCGAGAGCCATGTGCCTCCACTTCCCAAGTGCTAGGATTACAGGCATGCACCTGGCTTGGCTTTTAGTTAAGGAAGGTGATTGCATGTTCATGTAACAAGGGCTATAAAGAAGACAAGTTGCCATTTCTGTAACTCCATCTGCTTGGTCATCAGCAAATAACTGTTCCCTTCTCTAAAGTTTCATGCCTGCTGGGTTTCAGTGCCCTTCATTACACATTAAAGATACTCTCGCTTTGTTTGGGTTTACTGACTGATTAGTACAGATTAGAAGTATCCTTTTTTCCAAAGTGAAGTTTTGATCGACCATTCTATTCTAGAAAACTGGACCATTTTAGTTTTTGGAGCAATTGCTCTTCCTTAGGATAAAAAAAGTAAAAATACTGTCTGTCTTGGGTGTAAAGTTTTTTTTTTTTTTTTTTTAAACTAATCACTTAATGTGTTACACAAAAAGTGCAGATAAATGTTCCAGAAATTGTACTCCCTCATTAGAGTCAGAAACCTGTATATAAGTGCACTCTTACTGTATATAAGTGTACTCTTACTGACATCTGCACTCCGTCGATTCCAGGATTGTTTGGCCAATCTACCTGGCTAGGTAGATGTCCCTTACTGCTCCCCCTTTGAAAGTTGTATGTTGAAGATGATTTTTGCAGTAGAGGAGGACTCATCCTTGGAAGAGGGTCTCTGAGTAGCTGTGTTCTTTTGTTAGAACCTCCAAACCAGCTTTGAGAAATCAGAAAGCTCGGGTTTTAGGTGTGGTCTCAGCTCCATTGGCAGGAATAGGTAGTGCTTGTGAGCAGAGCAGTTTACAGTGCCTCCAGCTGTCTAAGCCTAAAACCTCCATCTTCACTGTTTTCTATGTGTTTTATTGAGACTCTTTTATATACATTGGGATGGGTAATAGAATATGATCTGCAGTCTTTGAAGACAGAGTGGGGTGAACAGAGAGTTTCCCCATTCAGCAATTAAGTGATGATGGTAGATATCTGAGGTTTGATGGTCTTCTGTGGCCGCTGATTGTGAATTCCTTGAAATTAGCATATACTGATACCACTGTCTTCTTTATCAGAACTCATTTTTTTCAAATTAAGTGGGTGAAGTTTTTGTGGGGAATACTCAGTGGCCTCAAGAAAACGATCGTCTACTCAAAAGATAGTTAATAAAGCTGCCCAGTGAAGAAGGCATGTATACAGTTTCTAGGGCACAAGCAGAAAAGATTGGAGTCAGGCAGCCCTGTGGTTTGTCAGGACAGTTGCAGCACATGTGGAATGTTGACAAGGTATTCTTTTCTTTCTTTGGGTTCTGTATGTATTTACTTTTGTTTGATATGTTTGAGGCATGGTCTAGCTGTGTAGGTCCAGATCACCTTCTAACTTGGGATACTTGTATCTCCACCTCCTAAGTACTAGGATTAGAGGGGTACACCACCCTATGTCCATCTTCTGTAAAGAGATGACTTGAGTAGTAAGCACATGAGTTGAATTGCAATAGCATTGACATCAAATGAGCAGGACCGAGGAACAGAGGCCAGGATGGAAGAAGACACAGACAAGCCCGGCATGGTTGACTTAGTAGTGGGCATGGTGGCTACTGATTGCTAGGTGAGACATGGCAAGCCCTGAGACATTAACCCTAGGAAACAGTTCCTTAAAAATAAATTATCAATAAACAGCCACCATCACAACAAATGTAAGTCAGAATGTATTCTAAACAGGCTGAGTTGAGAGACAGCTAACTCTTCATGTGGGGTTTCTTTAACATTTTGACTTAAACCCTTTTCCTCTCTTGTATGCTTTCCCAATTTAGGTTAAACAAAATAATTGTGTTTGTTGTCTTAAACCCTGCAGAGACTCCAAATGTAGGGTGTAGCATTTCCTGATAGTGGTGTTTCCCTGATGACCAAGGAAGATGCGTGAAGCAGCCAAGCCTGCATTTTAGGAAGCTAATCCTAATATGGCTGTCCCCTTTGCTGCCTGGCTTCTCCTCTTGTGAAACTGTAAAGAGTTTGTAGAAACAACTTCTGGTTATTGGAGAGGGCACAGCAGAAGCGAAGTTGCTCTGGGGTGGAAGGGCTATATTTGCCTGCACGCTGCAGCTTTTGGAAGTAAAATCACAGGACCACGTAAATTCCATTACAGCCACATGCAGTGAGCGCTAGGACTCACTCGCATTCCCAAGTCCTTCATGCTACTGTTTTAGGTTTCCTATTTATGAACCAATACTGGAATGGTGATTTGAAGTTCGTCAGCGTGTTAATGTGTAAGATAACATCTTCCCTTGCAGAGGCTTACCTCATGAGATGACTCAGATTCCCAAAGGTTTTTTGTTTGTTTGTTTTATATTAATAAGAATGCCAGCTCAAAATGTTTTCAAACATGTGTCCTCTATAAAACGTAGTGAATGAAAACGAAGACATGTCAGCTCCTAGGTATGGTTGAGGAGAAAGATTTATTGTAGATCTGAGAGAGAGAATAGCGGAGACATCTGGAAGGGTCCAGACTGAACCAGGCCATGAGAGAAGAGGGGCAGGAGGACCACGAGGCCCAGAGCGTGTGTAGCCAAATGGCTGAGCTGTATAGGAGTCAGAAGCTGGGGCAAGGGAGGGCCAGCCTCTGGGTGGAGATGCTTAGGGGGTAGGGGGAGAAGTCCTGGGAGGAACCACAGGCACTGAATGAGACTTGTCCCAGAGTTCTTTGGAACTTGTCAATTAGTATGTCATAAAAGCAGTCATAACTTTTAAAATGTGTGTATGTGTGATCAGTACATAGTTCTAATTAGATTTTTATTAGTTTATCATTTAAAAATACAATTTTATAGCTGGGTGTGGTGGTGCATGCCTTTAATCCCCGCACAAAGTGAGTCCAGGACAGTCAAGGATCCACAAAGAAACCCTGTCTTGAAAACAACAACAACAAATTATTATATTTCTTGAAAATGGATACCTTTTCAGTCAGATTTTGCTAATTATATCTAGAATCTGATTTTATCACTCTTCTCCCTCAGCACAAATAATAACTCAAACTAAAATTTTTTTAATCACAATTTTCCCACCATTGGCTTTTTCAATAGAAGCATAGATGTGCATGCATAGAAGGAAATTTAAAATAATCAATCTTGAAATTTATTGGCACCATCTGCTTAGAAGTACAGCAGTGCTGGGTGCCAGTGTCAATGTACAATCAAACAAGCACTGTACTGAGATTGGATTCATTCTTTTCGTTTGCTAGTACCTCTGAGTAACACACTTACTGTAAGAACACTCACTGAAGAGGCTGTTACAGAGATACCGAGTCTGGGAAACAAAGAGCTAGAGTAGCAGCCTTGTTGGAGATAACAGTCTTTTGCTCTGTAAGTATTTCCATTATTGAAGATGAAATTCTGTGTGTAATCTATGTGAGGTGAAAGAGAGAAGCAGAGTTGCCTCCCCTGAGGAGCTTGGCAATTATTTTTGTTTGTGTATGAAACTGGAATATGCGTTTTAGGTGTGTGAGAGTGACACTGACAGCTAGGCAAGAATATGATCCAGACACGCCAGCTCCTATGCGGTCTTGCTTCTGTATACCTCTCTAGAAACAGAAAAGTTAATGTTGCTAAGAAATAGCTTTCTTTCCGGCCCTAATGCTGCAATTGTGTTTTAATAACTTGTTACAGGTACTTTGACAAATTTTTCCCCCTAGTGAATTTATTTAGTTCCAAAGAAGTCAAAGTCTAGTAGGTAAACTGTCTCACTTATAAATACATTAGGACATTAACAGTAAAAACAATTTGACTTTTAAAATCAATTCCCCAGGGATACAAACAGTACTTAGGACAGATCTTAAATTGTGAATATCCTGTTTTTCTTATTCAAGGAAAACTGTTTACTTACCTAGTAGAAAATTCACTTACCGTTTTCTTAACTTGAAAAATTAGTGTGTGTGTGTGTGTGTGTGTGTGTACACACATGCACACAAGGTGTGTGAAGTGAGGACAGCTCTCTGGAGCCCATTCTTTGTGCCACCATGTAACATCTCAGGCTCAAGTGAAAATCATCAGCCCTATGCTAAAGCACCTGCACTCTCTGAGTCATCTTGCTTGGCCCTTCACTTACCTTTTTTTCTCTTTTGCTAAAGTTTTTAAAATTACGTTGGAGTTCTTGGAGCGTGTGCCTGTATGGTGGCATCTTGTACTTACCCTTGTGTTCCATCCCTTAACTGGTTGGTCCAGTCATGAGGTGGCGAAGAGACCCTGGACTTTCACACAATGACTTTATACTTAAGTCATTGTGTGAATGCTGATGGCGACGTAGAGCACTTACTTGGCCAACACTGTATTCAGCCATTTGTGTTTGAGTGATACTGCAAGAAGCATCAGAGGGCTGGGCTGTACTGCTGTGTCCTTGCTATGGTGTGTATTTCTGTACAGGGTGCAAAACGAAATTTTAATCACATACTCTTAGTCTCTTTCTTTCTACTTTCTTTTGGTTTTTAAATAATTGCAAAGTTATGTGAATTTGTAAAAAATCTAGTTAAATCTTTACTGTCTATCATTTTTCATATCATGCTTTTTTTTTCTCTGTTCTTTTAGACAGAGTTTCTCTAAGTAGCCATGGCTATTCTGGAATTCACTCTGTAGACCAGGCTGGTTTTGAACGCACAGAGATCCACCTGCCCTTGCCTCCCCAGTGCTGAGATTAAAGGCGTGCGCCACCACTGCCCCGTTTTGTCAATTTTTAAATAGTTACAATTATTGTACTAGTTTCTGCTTTTCTGTAGTCAAGTGTCTTATTTCTGTTTATGACCAAAGCCAACACAATTATTGCTCATAAAATGGTTTACATGCTTTTATTTCATCAGGACACACTTTAAGTATAAATAAATGTGATATTTTAAGTATCAGTAATATATCTAAGTTATATGTGTGTGCTTATTTTTTCTTATTAGATTTAAATACACAAAGGTAAAGAGGACAGTATCATGACCCTCACTCAGCTGACCTGTTCTAGCTGGTTTCAACAGCCACTAATCTGCCATCTTTGAAGCTTTAACAAAAATCAAAAATTAAAAGAAAAACAAATTCCAGCTTGTGTAATTAAAGGAAAGGAGGATTTCCTGCCTCTCATTTTGAGGCCATACATTCCATCTTGTCAGGAAAGACACTAGATACAGCAGGACCAGGAAGTGAATCAGTGATAAGCATCCAAGTTCAGGAAGCAGAGAGGGAGCTGAGCGGAGGGCTGAGCTATAAAATCCAAGACCATGCCCAGTGATGAATTTCCTCCAGCAAGGCTCCACCTCCTGAGGGTAGCACAACCTTTCAAAATGATGCCAGCCAGCTGGGGACTAAGGGTTTTTACAAACATGAGTCTCTGGGGGACATTTCACATTCAAACCACAACATAGATGTATATGTATATTTCACTCCAGAAGCTATTTATATATGCATATATTTATAGGGTAAGTCCTTACTGTAGTCACAATTGATCTTGAATTCATGGGCTTGAGTGACACTCCCAACTTGGCCTACCAAGTATCTGGGCCTGTAAGGCTGTGTCAGTATGCTCCATGAATAAAGAATTTTGGTTTGTATCTCTTTTAGACAAGGCCATTTCAAATGAACAGAACTAGAACACCTTGATTGAATTCAATAAGATGACTATCATTCTGTAATGTTCTTTTTATCCATGTAATGTTTTTTTTTTCCTGCATCCCAAATGAAAATTTAAATTCAATTTGACTCAAAATCCAAACAGTTCACATTAAACCAGGTTATTTGGGTGAAAGCTTTCGTAGTTTGTGTATTTTTTCTTCCATTATAAAATGTGTTGAAATTGATATAGAAACGAGGTATCTTTCTTGCTCCACATTTTGGATTTAGCTGATGGCTTTGTCTTATTTAACATGAAGCTCCTCCATATTCTCTTTAAATTGGGAGTCAGATCTAGAGGTTTGATTAAATATAGTTTTATTTTTGCAAAAATGGTTCATAGGTGGTATTGGCATGTAAGTGCCTCTAGGTTGCTTAGTAACCTATGATGTCATTGCCTGCCACCACCATGTAACTGGCACCTTGTCTCTCTCTTACTTCGTCTCTTTGTCTAAGCCTCCTCTCATGGCCCACTCAGGCCCTAACTGCACTCCCTTTGCCTTCCCTCAATAAATCTCTCCATATCAGAGCTATTGCGTGCCATCTCATTTTTAATGATAACACAGTGGTTGGGCTACAGTAGGTAGCCAGCAAACCTCCGCAGGGCATCTTCCTGTTGCTGCTTCCTCACCTAACTTTCTATGTGGATGCTGGGGATCCACACTCAGTTCCTCATACTCAGTGCTAATCAGTACTTTGTTGACTGAACTGTCCCAATCCTCACTACCACTCAGAGAAGAAAGTAAAGTACTGTATTAGCAACAAGACCAAATGGGACAAGGTACAGAAACACAGTTAAAATTAATTAAAGCCCAAAATGGTTGTAGAACAGAAAGTGACAAAAATAATGTGGTGTGTGCTGTGAAATCCAGTTAAAGGTTAGACGAGTAAATGAACTAGAGAAGTGGCTGTGGAAGCATGGCTGAAGTAAATGAACGAGGGGAGAAGAGAGTTTAAAAGTTCACCTGCAATGAAAATAAAAAAGGATTAGATAAATATTAGTGGGGGGGGGGAGGCATAAAAGCTCTTAAACTCAAAATACTATTCTGAGTGTAGTGAATGGCCTGTAGGCGTGGCTTTTCTCTGGCTCTCCATGGTGGGTGGGCTGTCGTTTCAGTTTGGAGACTTTCTTACAATTTATGTGGGTGCCAAGCACGTGCTAGACAAGTGCGTCTATCACTGCAGTCTTCACGTTAGTAGCTTCTACGCTTTTGTGTATCAGGAGCCTATGATGGCCACGTTTAGCTTTGTAGCCTGTGAGCTGGACAGGGTCTCCCTCCCCCGGGTCCCTCAAATTGTACACTCTGAGGCTGACTGTGAAGTGCTTTGGGAATCCGGTAGACCTCTGGAGTGTCAGAGCTCAGCTTCTGTAGCAGCAGACCCTACAGTGTATCTGTATCTCCATCCCCTGCCCTCAGGCTTGAGGCTACCAGGTTTGGGTGGGACTACCTTGCCTTCTCCCTGATTACACACTGGAGCCCTGTGCTGCTTCCTTTTGCTGAGGCATCCTCCTGCCGTAGCACACTTTTCAGCTGTCCTGTGCCTCCCTCTGTGCTTCCTTATGTTCTTTTACTCCAGTTCTTTGAAATAGTGTTCCTTGTTGCTCTGACTCTCGTCCTTCACTGCAGCTCAAGACACAGCCCCTACTCCACCACCATCTCTAGCACTCTCACATAACTACACCTGCCCTTCAGAATTGACCTCACTGGGCTGGGGCGATAGCTCCCTTGATGCACAAGCGTGAGGACCTGAGTGTCACCCTTAGGCATTCCAATACGAAGCTGGACGTGACCCTTCACATCTGTAACACCAGCACTGTGGGAGCCATAGACAGGAGGATCACTGGGGCTTGGCTGCCACCCTGCCTCCAAATGCAAAGGTATAAGACAAAGAGGGATGGAGCAGGCCACCTGATATGTGTGCCTACACACACGTGCATAAATATCTACACACTTAAAACAGAGTCGCCCTTCCTCTAGCCTCACTATTTTGGGGGTGGAGTGGGAAAGTGCTAAGTTTTTCTTTGCTCAGGTGATTCAGAATAATCTACATGACTTTTATAAAGTGTTTTAGGCCTGGGGATGTAGCTGAGGTAGTTGAGTGCACAAAGTCCTGGGTTCAGCTCCTAGCACAGCGTAAAGTGGGCATGTTGGGGCAGGCCTGCCATCCTAGCATGTAGAAGATGAAGGCAGTAGGACCAGAAGTCTAAAGTCATGTAAGTACATAGGCAAGATCAAGGCCAGTCTTATGAGCTCTCCCACTATGGTAGATTGATGGCCCCAATCTTATGCCATGATCCTGGGTTCAAGAGTGTAGTAGCCATGTCATGCCCAGCAGAGAGCATTCCAAAAACATTTTTATCCTTTCTTTAGATTCTTACAGTCTTTAATCTGTCTTCCATGATGTTCCCTGAGCCTTGGGGTAGGTGATTGTAGATGTCCCATTTGTGACTGAGGATGCAGCAGTTGGTGATCTCTTTGACCAGTTGAGTCACTGGAGTTACTGCTGCCCACTGCAGCTGAAGTTTCTCAGGCCAAAGTTGACAGCCTTTAGAAGGGAAAATGATGAGCAGCATATCATGTCTGTTTAGCAGAACAAAGGCCTCTGACCTCCATAGTCCAGCTTTTTAATTCAAGTTCAGTGAGACCAAAAGTGAATTCCCCCAGTGTAGTGGGTCTCAATACCATTCAGAATGAAGTTGGTTACCCCCACACAACCCATTTTACTAGTGGGACATACCTTAACTGCCAGGTTGATAATATACTATGCAAGACCCACTGCAGCAAATGGCTGTTGGTAACAGTTCTCACCCAGTAGCCTGCATGGCCCAACCTTGTATTGTTAAGTGTAGCCCTCGGGGAGGACACTTTTTTGTTTGTTTGATATCTCTAAGATCTGCACCAAGATGATGCCTTCGTCATCATGTGGTGATTTCCTATATTGGTATTCTCAGGTCTTCTTTACCAGCACCTTGGGGGTGGGGTGTCATCTAATAAACCATGGCTTCTGCAAGTTAGATTACCTACCCATGCAGAGTACCTTAGCTCAACCTCTTATTTTTAAATTAGCCTACCAATGTGTCCTTAAGGCTTTTCATAGATCCTTAGTTTGGCAGGCCTTCCTCCAACTCCCTCCTCTGTTTCCTTATTTCCTTTTTTTCTTTCCCCTTCCATATTCCTTCTTTCCCTCTTTGCTTCCATTTTGGTTTTTTGAGACAGGGTTTCTCTATGTAGCCCTGGCTGTCCTGGAACTTGCTCTGTAGACTAGACTGGCTTTGGTCTCACAGAAATCTGCCAGCCTCTGCCTCCTGAGTGCTGGGAGTGAAGGTGGGAGCCATGGCACCCGACCTTTATTCCTTTTTTTTTTCTTATTCCCTTCTTACACCTCTCTATTTCCTCCCTCGTGCTCTCCTCCACCCTCATAGCACATGTGTTCTGACACCGCCCTCTTCCTGAGATTGCTTGCTATTTAAATTTCCTTTATCTTTTGAGGCAGGATTTTATCATCATGCAGCCTTGGCTGGTCTGGCGCTTGCTCTGTACACCAGGCTGGCCCGGAGCTTGCTCTGTACACCAGGCTGGCC
>OU015749.1:2753204-2763314 GCA_907169655.1 Acomys percivali | reverse complement strand
GGAGCTTGCTCTGTACACCAGGCTGGCCTGGAGCTTGCTCTGTACACCAGGCTGGCCCGGAGCTTGCTCTGTACATCAGGCTGGCCTGGAGCTTGCTCTGTACACCAGGCTGGCCTGGAGCTTGCTCTGTACACCAGGCTGGCCTCTCACATCTGCCATTCTCTGCTTCCCAAATGCTGGGATTAAAGATCTATGCTATCATACCTAGCTCAGATATTTTTTTGATTATCAAATAATTTCATTAATAAGAATGTTGAGAACTAGAACCAGGTTTTTGAGAATTGGGAGAAGCTGAAAGATGAAAAACCCTCACCATCCTTAGCAGTTGGAAAAATGCACCTAAGGCAGCTCACATCTATAACTCCACTTCTGGAGGATCTAATGCCATCTGGCTTTCACAGGCACTAAGCACAGACACACACGGCCAAAACACTCATACACATAAAATTAAAGAATAAAAGAAAGACAGCAGATGACAACAATTGATTGTTGGTTGCTGTTAAGGATATGGGGAAAGAGCCCGTGGAAATGTGAACATGTGCATCTATTATGGAAATTCCTTAAAATTTTACAATTAAGTGTAACCTGGTAGCTGTACTTGAGTCTGTACACCTGAAGAACTGTAAGTCAGCACACAGTACTAGTTCATCCATGTTCATTGCTGCACTACTCTTAATAGTCAGGAAGTGGAGCCAGCCTACATGGCTGTTAATAGATAGCCTGCCTAGAAAATATGGTGCACAATAGAATTTTACGCATGAAATCAAAACATTTGTAGGAAAATGAAAAAATCTAAAAGTTATGTTAATTGTAATATACCACATTCAAAGACAAACTCACACTTTCTCTCCTATGGAACCTACATTTAAAAATTTCAATTCGTTCCTCCATCCCTTTTCCCTTCACTCTCTATGTTTATGTACATGTATTTATGTATGTGTATGACAGTCACAAAACTAGAAATTTCAAGGATCATGAGAGGAGATAAAGAGCTCTTATGGAGATGGGAAATAGGAAAATGGAATACAAGTAATAAAGCATTATTTGGGACTAACTAGGAGAAGAAAGAGAACTGAGCTGGAAGGTACTGGACGTGGGGGACCACAGTGGGAAAGGGAAATGAATGAAAGCAAGGTGTAACGAGGTGTGTGAAGATGCTGTAAAGAAACCCATTACTTTGTATCCTAACTTAAAATAGTAGTAAGTGAAAAACCCTGTCTGGGCACACTGAAGAAAAACAAGTTCCGTCTTCATTTCCTTCTCTCCCCTCCCCTTTAATTTCTTGGCCTTCTGGTAATTGTTTAAGAAATGACTAAAAGGTATCTGGCCTACATTGACCTCTGTATCTTATTTGTGCGGCATTAAAGAAGAAACACCTTCAACTCAGAACTGAATGCTTAGTCCTCACAATAATAGTTGTAAAGTTGTCTCTTTCTAAGTCTTTTTTTTTGGGGGGGGGGTTCTCTGTGTAGCCTTGGCTGTTCTGGACTCACTTTGTACACCAGCTTGGCCTTGAACTCATACGGCTCTGCCTGCCCTGCCTCCCTGAGCGTTAGGATCACAGGACTGTGCTACCGCACCCAGCCTAAGTCATTTTTTAAAGTTAGATGAGGTAGTATATGTGAATTTTATTGCCTGGTGCTATTGAGAGGGCGTTTCCTGAATGTTCTAGTGTTTATACAGCTCTACTCAGATATTTTCAGTTTCTTTGTAATGAAATCATTTCTTTGCAGTTATTGTTTAATGTAGCTCTGGATGGCCTGGAACTTGATATATAGACCAGACTAGTTGAATTCTTGATTCACTTGCCCTTGCTTTTAGAGTGCTGGGATTAAGGGTATGTGCTACCATCCTCACCCACAGCTGTTGTTCTTGATCAAGATAAGTCAATGGGGTTGTTCAAAAACTATAAAGATACAAATTTTGGATTCATAACAAAATTTTTGTTTTTTTGGAATTGATGGATTCTGTAGTTCTCTAGTTTGTTAATATGTACTTACCTAAAGTATACTTGGTGAAATGGTTCTTGTAGTCAGTCATCTCACATGTGTACATCAAGAAATGTGAAATCTACTTTCATAGCAGACTTCTGGGTACAATAATTGATAGCCCTGTGTTACATTAGATCAGGAGACCTCATCATCCTAAATCACTGTACTGTCGTGTTCTTTGACCTGTGGCTTCCTATCTTTCCTTCTCTCTTTTTTTTTTTTAAAGATTTATTTATTGTATATGAGTGCTTTATCTGCAGAAGAGGACATCAGATCACATTATAGATGGGTTTTGAGGCACCATGTGGTTGCTGGGAATTGAACTCAGGACCTCTGGAAGAGCAGGCGGTGCTCTTAACCTCTGAGCCATCTCTCCAGCCCCTATCTTTCCTTCTCAGTCCCAAAAAGCGCGCGCGCGCGTGTGTGTGTGTGTGTTTAGATTGTATTGGTAAAGAAATTCATACAGTACCCAACTTCCATTTATTGCCTGATTTATTTTCCTTAACATCTCCCAGGTTTATGTGTTCAGCAGATAACAAGATTTATTCTAAGTCTGAACAGTCGTATTCCTTACCTTTATTCCTTAATCCATCAGTGGTTCTCTTATTTCTGTCTGTGCCTTGGCTGGTATGAGTGATGCTACAGTGAACTTGGGCTATCTTTATGAGGAACTTACTGCATTTCCTTTGGATGTATACCAGAAAACTGAATTGCTGGATCATGTGTAGTGTAGTAACTCTATTTTTAAACTTTTGAGAAACTTCTCTACTGTTTTCAGTAATGGCTGCGCAGGCCCTCCCAGCAGTGTCCCTGTCCTCCACAGCCATGCCAACACTTGTCACTTGTCTCTCTTATCACCATCCCATCAGGTGCATGTTGGTGTCTTTTTGTGGTTTTAATTAGCTTTTCCCAAATGAATACTGAGGTTATTTGAATGTCTTAGTATGTGTGTTTGTCATTTTCCATGAGGGTGATGGGTGCTTGCATTCTTTGGCCAGTTTTGAAATTAGCTTATTTGATTTTTACTCTTGAGCTATGAATATCCCTTGTGCCTTAGTAATTAATTAACCCCTTAATTTTATGTTTTAAGATGAATTCCTGGGCTTTTTTGTGTTAGCACATGGTTTCTGAGTTTTCTGAAATTGCTTTCACCCATTTGGTCTGAGGGAGAAACTTGCTAAGGACTCAGTGAATAACATGAGTGTTCTGAACAGATATTTCTAAACTGCTTGGAATCCAGAAGGGTAAACAAATATTCGGAAAGACTCAAGCATTTTCAGACTTAGTATTTTACCTTACGACTCAGTCATAATGCTAGGTGTAGTAGTAGCTTACATTTGTGATCCCTGAGTTGGGGAAGCTGAGGCTGGAGAATTGCAGTGAGTTGGAGGCAACTTGGGCTCCTCCTATAGTGAGTTCCAGGCTAGCTTAGGATATAGAATTAGACCAACCCAAAAATAAAGCAACAAAAACTGGTGCTTCGCAACTGACCCTTTCACTCTGTCATTTTCCAGCGTCCTGAGGTTAGCATTATACTTCTCCAGTGGAGCCCATGACTTCTGACCAGGACGCTAAAGTTGTGGCTGAACCGCAGGCACAGCGAGTCCAGGAGGGCAAGGACAGCTCCCATCTGGTAGGTGTTGTTGGAAGGGAGGTCCATAGCCATGTGTCCATTCATTTTTCTGATAAAAAGGAAACTCTACATTGCATTTAATAAGAGATTCAAAACTGTAACAATAAAGTTTCTTAGAGCACTGTGTCAAATAATGACAGTCTTACAGAGGCAAAAGAACTTCTTACTCATCCAGTATCCCTGGTTGAGTCTTCAGAGAGAAAGGCCTGGGGGAACTTGCTAAGTCTTAGAACAGAGGAGAAGCGGATACTTACAGAAAAGCATAGCTACAAAAGACAGTGTGATTTGACGGTATTAGTGGGAAACCTAGCGAGACCTGTTGACGTTTGTCTTGACATCTGTGCGTGACATTCCTCCAACTTTCTGCAGTGAGGGCCTTGTCACCTAATTTCAAAGGAAAGTCGGCTCGTTTTATGGTATAATTGAGGAGAAAGTAGTAAAAGTAATTTTTGTTTCTGTTTTTATTCTGCTGCTCTCTCAAATAGCAAGCTATTAATATTTCAGACTGAACTGTGTTCATCTGAAAAAATATCTGCAGCTTTCTTAGTAGAAACCAGGTGATACAGAAAACAATCACCTATAACTTTAGATACTTAAAGCTTTGTATCAAGAAAATGGAGTTTGGAGTCAGCAAGTGAGTAAAAGCAGTTGTCACACAAACCTGCCAGTCTGAATTTGATTCCCATACTCCACAGTTGGAAGGAGAGAACCAATTTGTGAAAGTTGTTCTTTGACTTCCATCTGTACACTGTGTCACCCCCACCCACACTCACATATATGATGTACATATATACATCTAACACACACAAATAATAATAAAACATTGCAAGAGAATATGGCCTGGAGACATACTAAAGAGCACTTGTTGCTCTTACAAAGGATCCAGGTTTGGTTCCCAGCACCCACACAGTGACTGGCAACCATCTATAACTCCAGGTCTAAGGGGCCTGACCCCTCTTCTGATCTCTGGGTACCAGGCGGACACTAGGCACACAGACATGCATGCACGTACACTCATGCACATAAAATAGCTTTAAATCTAAATATCTTATTAACATAGCAACCATTATAGTAAATTATATCTAAAGAGTTTGGATTTTATTATACTTTTTTTTTTTTTTTTTTTTGTCTTGTTTTGGCCACCTTTGAATTTTAATCCTGGACTAGAGAGATGGCTCAGTGTTTTGTTTTTTGAGATAGGGTTTCTTTGTGTAGACTTGGCTGTCCTGGACTTTGTAGACCAGGCTGACCTCGAACTCACAGGGGTCCACCTGCTTCTGCTTCCTTGAGTGCTGGGATTAAAGGTGTGTGCCACCACCCCTGGCTGAGAGATGACTCAGTGTTTAAGGGTACTTCTTGCTCTTGCAGAGGTCAATCCCAGTATCCATGCTGGGTAGCTCATAGCCTTTTGTAACTGCAGCTTCAGGCCATCCTGTGGCCCCTGAGGGTACCTGCAGACAAGTTTAAATACATACATGCACACATACATATAAATAACAAATCTTTAAAATTTTTTAATCCTGTCAAACAATAATACTTAAAGTTTCTAAGTGGTGTTGGGAAAAGTAACTTTTTAAAATTACCCTAGTTGAAATTACCAGAAATTTTGCTTGTAATGTTTAGTTAGAACGTCAAAAATTATACATTTTAAGGCATATACATTTAAGGCATATCTGAATATAATTATTTATACATTTTTTGCTATGTAAATACATGCATTATTTTCAGTGGGTTTGGTTCTACTTAATTACTATGGTTTGAAATTATGTTTTATTTATGTTTTAATAATGGATTGTTTGGTGTTTTCAATTTTACAGATGAATGGTCCTATATCGCAAACCACTTCTCAAACAAGTTCCATCCCAGCTTTGACTCAGGTAATTTATTTTTGAAATTTATCACAGATTGTCTAGCTATAGCCAAGACTACCAAATATGGCATTTTACTAAATATATATTGTGAAAAGTTAGAAAAATGTAGATGTTTCTTAAAAGGAGGACCCATTTGGCACTGTGCCTTTGAGTGTGTTAAATGTTGATATTGTCTCTTTCACAATAGAAGTGTCAGATATTTTAATTTATTCTTAAGAATAGAATTCATGACAATGTTTTCAGTCAGTCTGTTACATGTGTGTATATGATTAGCTTTATGTTTTGATAATTATTTTTTAGAGTATGCAAGTCAAATCCTAAGTAATAAAAGAATAATGAAGCAGGCTAAATATATAAATCATTGGTAGAGGATTTACCTCACATGCAGGGAGGGATCCTTAGTGCTATATAAACCGGGCATGGTGGGCCATGCTTGTCATTCTAGCTTGGGAAGCAAGAAACAAGAGTTCAGAGTCTTTTTTTTTTTTTCCTCCAGAGCAAATTTGAAGCTAGTTTTAGATTCATAAGATACTTTTATCTTTTTTAAGAAAAACGATAAGGTAGTAGGAATATATTGTTTTAAGTCTTGGTTTTGCATGTAGATGTAGGAAGTACAGCTATAATAGTACAAATTTAGTTTATCTTTTAAGTCATCTTACAACTCAGCTCGAAATGGTGGCACATGCCTGTAATCCCAGGCAGAGGCAGGGGGATTTTTGTGAGTTCAAGGCCAACCTGGCCTACAAAACAAGTCTAGGACAGCCAAGGCTACACAGAGAGACCCTGTCTCAAAAAAAAAAAAAAAAAAAAAGGTATCTTACAACTCTTACTAACTTTATAGTATAAACATTAGTGATCTATTCTCCTAAATCCATAGCGTGTATAGAAATGATCACATGTGTACATAGAGGTCAGAGGGTATTGTTAGACTAGTTCTGCTCTACCATCATGTGGGCCTAGGGAGTGAACTCACGTCATTGTGCTTGGTAGGTGGCACTTTTTTTTAAACTTACTTTTACATCTACATTTATATTATTACATATATATACAACAAACTACATATAGCAAGAACAGCGAAACAATCAGGAATTATATAAATGTTACGTTGGTAGTGTTTTGGCTATTTGTCTTTGGCAACCTTGAAGAAAATATCTTCCCTGTCTTGGTGAGTCTAAAGGTGGATGGCACTGTGACCCACTGAGCTAACCCCTCCTGCATGTATATGTGAATACCACATGCATGCTCGTGCCCTTGGAAGCCAGAAGAGAGTGCCAGATCCCATGAAAGTAGAGTTGTGGGTAGTTGGCCTCCCGAGACACTTCCCTTGGCTGTCATTTTCTATGTTTTCTTCTTATCATTCTTCTCTGCTTCTTCCTTGTCTTTATTAATATTATTTTCCTTAGATGAGGTTTTGCTACATAGCCCAGGCTAGCCTTGAACTTGCGGCTCTTCTGCCCTGACCTCCCCTGCATGAGGGGACTGTGTGTGTATTCCGCCACACTTGAATATATTATTTATGTTGGGGTTAAGTGTATAATTTGATCATATTTAGTAGTTTGCTAAGTTGTGCAGCCATCACAATCATCTGTTTTTAGATTTGTGAGTTAGAGTGCCTTGAACTCTTCCTCATCCTGCCATAGCCTTCCATGTAGGTGGGGCACGCTGGTGCTCTGAGTTAATCTCAGTTCCCCATCTAGCTTTGGGCTCTCATAGGTGTCTGTCTGCTTGTTTGTTGTTTGTTTTAAAAGAACAGGCTGAACTTACAGACTGCCTCTGACTCCCAAATCTTGCCATTAAAGGTTTCTGCCACTACTCCAGTCTCAGAATTTGCCATTTTTATGCCTATGTGTGATAGACAGTTACTATTTTCTGGATAAAGTTTTGTGGTCATTCAACAGTGTAGATGATAAAGATGGGGAAGATATTTTCTCTGGATAGATTATTCACCAATGGATAGAACACACAGTGTTAGTGCTAGGCTAACACAGCATGTGGAGTTGAGCTACCAGAATTTTTTTTTTTTTTCAAGACAGGGTCTCTCTGTGTAGCCTTGGCTGTCCTGAACTTGCTTTGTAGACCATGCTGGCCTCAAACTCACAGCGATTTGCCTGAATCTGCCTCTTGAGTACTGAGATTAAAGGACCAAGATTTATATAAACAGAGTAAATAGAGACTTGGAGACTTGTTGTGTCTGCCGAAGAAATACTCATGTTTTTGTCTCCTAGTAAAAGAGGATATTTTAAAATATTGTAACTTCCACTAGTGGTTTTCAAGCAAGAGGGTTGAAGTATTAAATTTGCATTACATTTCTCTGCATGGACTGACAAGGAAAATGTTGAAACTGGAGTATTTCAGAAACTGGAAGGAAAGCAGCAGAGAGAATGAAGAAATGGAAGTTTTGGGTTAAGATAGAAAGGGAATGACTAGGCCAACTGATTTGACAGAATGGAGCAGGTCATCAGTTACGCCTTGAACAAGGCAGGCCCCAGGGTGATGTGAGTGGAAGCCAGGCTGCAGTTGGCAGACTGGAGAGTGACGGGCACAGCGTACACAGCAGCTTTCTGCCTGAGATCTTGGTGGCAAGAGGAAGGTAGCACAGAAAGGGACCAGAAGGGCTTTGAACGTATTTTGAATGAAGACATAGCTACTTGGGGCCATTGTGATGGATCTATTTAAGAAACAAGATCTGATCACTAAAATTCGACAACAAGATTATTTGTTAGAGCCACAGATTCTTCCAGAAGGAAACAATCCCTGTTAGAAGCACAGTGGGACTCAGATCCTAAGTCCTATTGCCTTCTCTGCAGCCAGGTTGCCCAAGTGTTCTTAGAGTAACTACTTTGGCCTCAGAGGCATTTTCTGTTGTAATGATTTTGTTGCATTCACCACAAATGAACAGAGATGCTGTTTGAGAGAGGGGTGTATGGACAAGCAGTGTTAGCACTTGCTTTTCCTGGGGAGCGCCGTGTCTTTTCTAATCGTTATATGGGAATTTGATTCTTCTTATGCACTAACTATAGACAGGTTAGTAAAGCTTGAACTATGTCAGAACGACTTTAAGCTTTTCATTACATTCAATTATTCTTTGCATGTGCACACACGTGTGCAGAACTCACACCACATGGTGTGAAGGTCGGAGGACAGCTTGGGAGTCGGTTCCCTCCTTTCACAGTGTTGGTCCCAGAGATCAAACTTGGACTGTCAGGCTTGCCAGTGAGGCCTTTTACCCACTAAGCCATTGTATTGGCCTAGTCAGAAATAATCTTTCAAAACTACTTAAAGATAACAAGATCAGAGAACTAAACCGAAGGAGCTGTCTTGGGAATATAGCTTAGTGGAGAGTGCTTGCTTGGCTGTGGCTTAACTTTCAGCACCACTCCCAGCCTCCCACCCCCGTTGACAAACGATGCCTTTTGATGACATTGTTTCTTAGTGAATGCTAGATTAACTACTACATGTCTGCATATTGAGTCAGTTGCTTACAGTCATGAAACAGCCAATACTTACCATTTGTTTGTAATGACAACTGCCCTCTTTTAACACAGTATCTTATAGGTTAAACTTTTTTTTTAAAGCAGTTTTTAGTGCTTTTAGGAGTTGTTTTGTTTTGTTTTATTTAAGACAGGGCTTCTCTGTGTGGGCTTGGCTGCCCTGGACTTGCTTTGTGGACCAGGCTGGCCTTGAACCCACAGTGATCCGCCTGCCTCTTCTTCCCTGAGTGCTGGGATTACAGGCGTGCACCACCATGTCCAGCTTAGGAGAATTCTTATAAGGGTACCAACGTATGATTTTTTTTTCCTTAATTTCAATTTTCATATATTTGTAAAGAGAATAGTATTTGCATCCCAGTGTAGGAATCATGAACCTGAGCGATTATTCTCAGGCTCCTTTGGCTGTTTATGTTTCAGTCCTACCCATATAACACTCTAGAAATTCAGAGAAACAGAACTGTAGTCTCTGCAGTACTTTAAGGCAGATAGTGGACAGTTTGTTACTTCACCACCAACGTTTCAAAATGTGCTTCTTTATCATTCTATTGTTTTGTCTGACAAAATTAGCATGATTCCTTAATATGAAAAAAGTCTCAAAACTAGAAAATGAGATTAAATTTTTAAGTAGCTGTAAAATGTAGACATTTTATTTATTTTTATCGTGTGTGTGTGTGTGTGTGTGTGTGTGTGTGTGTGTGTGTGTGCGTGCGCACGCGCGCGCGCGTGCATGTAGTGTGTCTGTGCCATGTAGAGTGTCTGTGCCATGTAGAACATATGGAGGCCATGCATTCCTTCCAGCATTGAACTCAAGTTGTCAAGCTTGCACGGCAAACACCCTTAGCTCTCTGTGTCGCCTTGCAGTCTCACAGTTGTCAATGTTACAGGGTTAGTTCCTGGTATTATTTTCTTTAAAGGCACTTTACAAGCTAACTTCCTTGGTGGCTGTTGTCTTATAAAATATAATCCAGGAGATAGTGAACACTGAAAAAAAGACCAGATGTTTGAAATTTCTTGCAGCTGTGCTAATAACTGTAGTTGTTAAACTCACATACATGTTTCTGCCGCCCTCCCCTGCCACCCTCCCCTGCCGCCCCTCCCCTGCCGCCCCTCCCCTGCCGCCCCTC
>OU015749.1:2737600-2751586 GCA_907169655.1 Acomys percivali | reverse complement strand
AGAGCCATGGCGAGAGGGAGTTGAAAAGTTGGCATCAGGCCGACCTCTGTATAGGTAGTAGGGCAGACAGGGCTCAAACAGAGACTGATGATGTGACTCGAGTGGAGTGTGAACCAGACATGGAGGGGGTGGTCCAGAAGACCTGTCTCCTGAGGCTTGCGCTTTCACAAAGAAAGCCAAGTGACAAGTCTCATGATCACTCTAGACCTCATCAGGAGCCAGTAACACCCGCTGCAGGCATCCCCACCTGCACTCACACTGAAGCAAGGGAACCAGGCCTGCACCGTAAAACAGGAGATAAAGTGCACATGAAGAGTCTAGTTGGTGTATTACACAACCAATCCAGTGGGCCCTTTATACTAGAGAATGCTGAAAAGGAACCGCAGAAAGCTAATTATAGAGAGATTAGTGAGGAGAACATAGGAAATGCCAAGTCAGATGCTGAAACAATCTTTCAGTGGGAAACGAGTGTTCTTAGCAAGGTAGTGCCCGGTGGGGATGTGGGAACTTGTATTGGTCCTGGCACAGCAGCAGAGCCTGATTGTGAAGCCAGGCTAATTGAAAACTGTTACAGAGCTGACGGAGGGCGTGAAGACCCAGATCTTACTGTTGTGCCACCTTTTAACCACAGTTCAGTGTCACCTGAAGAGAAGGAGTGGGTTAATAGTGACCAAAGCCCAGAACTTCATCTCATTAACTCTGAATCAATTAAAGAAGTTTCTAATGCCATTGGTAGTAATGCATCAGAATCGAGCAAACCAAAACTAACATACAAAGAAGAGAAAGAGAAACTTTGTTTGGATAAAGACAGTATTGGCCCTAACAGCACTGACTGCGTAGGCCCATGTAGGACAAAAAGAAGAAATGCCAAATCCACTGCTAAAGGAGCCATCTTAAATGGGGAGATGCATTTTTCGGAAAACTCTGAGATAACGTTTAAGAAATTAGCATCATGTGACACCTCCGGGGAATGCTCCTTATTGAGTGATGCCGACTCTGCTCAAGTGGATGCTCCTGCAGCTGCCCCCGGCAGTGCTCCCCAGGAAATCCCTGCCATCCCAGCTGACAGCAAAGAACATGCAGTGCCGAGTGGTGACCTTGTTGCATCACCCACAGAGGACATCCTAAATGTATTTGAAAATCATTCAGAAACAGATTGGCACGGGATCGCCGAAACATTCTATGTTCATTGTTTGAATGAATTTTCCTATTACCCAATGGGTGGGCTAGCAACTCGGGCACTTTCGGAAGGACTGGCAGGTGGGTGTGGCAGATATCAAGTGGGCTGTCTCTGGGCTAACACAGCCACAGAAAACATGACAGAAGATGCACAAATGTTTAATGAGGATTTACACAGTAAGCCCCAGTACTTAGAAAATACTTCATTTTCCTTGGAACAGACCCCTTATCAGCTACCAGTGCCAGCAGATGGTGTTGTCTGGGGATGGCAAAATAGAGGTGGACAGTTAGTAAGTATGCTTTATCCGTGCTCATTGCTGTGCTATGGCAGTTTTTCCCTTTTGATTGTGCTTATGAATATCAGTTAATTCTAGGTTGTAGGCAATCTGGAAGCTTTTATAAGACTGTGAATGCATCAATTTAACCTTTTTCAAATGAGAAATGTGAATTATTAACAGATATTTAAGTCAGAGTGTGTGTATAAGTTGTTGGTGCTAAAGCATGCCCCACTAATTACCCCCGCCTCAGCATTGTGCAGACCTCTTCTTATGGATGTTGTGTGTCTCTTACCCTTCTGAGAGAGGCTCTTGTCACATGGGCAGTGTGATGTGTTTCAGCAAGTATTTGAAGTCACCTACAACATGTCACACTTGGCAGAACACAAATGCATTTCAGGTTGTTTTCTATTTGTATTGTGTCTAAGGCAGAAAAAATCTACTACTTGTAACTGGCCCTAAATTTTTAGTTTCAGTAAAAATCACTCATGTCCTGACCTCAGATTTGGAAGAGCTTTGCCACTGATCTTGGGTAGCTAACTTGAGCATCTTTCTAGAAGTGCTTTAATGAATGCACATAGTATTCAGTAACAGGAAGCCAATGTTGCTAAGCATACAGATGCATGAAATGTTAGTAATGAAAGGACGTGTACTTATCACTGTATGTGCAGGGGATTGGTTCCCAGATTCTATGGATGCCACAGTCATCCTCCTGCATACTTGATGACATTCTAAAATACTTAAAATATCTAGTAGTATGTAAGAGCAATGGAAATAATTGTTAAACTGTCTTGTTGAAGGAAATAACGGGGAAAAAAGGTGTTTAGCAATGTAGAATATCCCTTCAAATAGTTTTGATCTGTGACTTGTTTAGTCTGTGGGTATGAAACCCATAGATACAAGTGGCTGACTTGAAATGGGGAATTTTTTTTTCTTTATTCAGCCAATAGTTTATTTGTAGTAATTTGTATGGATCAGTAAGAAAAACTATTTGTAACAGAAAGGAGCTAGATTTCACTCAGATATTAAAGAGAGAGATTTAAAATGGGAATGATCTAGTGATATGATTGAAGAAATTGCCCATCAGTCTTGTCACACCTGCCTTTTCTCCATCCCCTCCTTGTTATTGGATCTTTTATTTAAGTGTACACAGTCAGTAGTTACTATCAATTGCTAATTGTTTGGTACATTTATGCAAAGTGCAGACTGAGTGCTGTCATTATCCTTATGGCTTTAAGTAAGGTGCATGCTGTTTTAAACTGGATTTTCAACTAAGGGATAATGTCCAAGCAGAATACTGATTTCTTTTATTACTATGTTTGGTGATGTTACCTTAATTTTCAAAACTTATTTTCAAAATCTCGTTACAGACATTTTTAAACTATCCTTATTTTGAGAGCTGTGTCTCTGCAGATGAAGGGCCAAAGGTATATAACATTGGCGTAGCTCAGAAGTCAGGGCAGCTCCAGGAATACACACTTGCCTAAGGCGTTCCCACCTCTTTGTTCAATTTGCTCGTCTATAATTTTTGATTTCCCCCATTTACTCCCTTCCCCACCCCTACCCTCAGCTCCTCTAGTACCTGTTCAGCAGCCTGTCGGCGAGGTCATTCTGTCTTGCATCTATAAAATACACACTGTGAAGCAGCACTATTTTTTAATGGAGCACAGTGTTTTGGAGGTACAGAGCATCAGGACTTGCAGGTGCCTCATCCTTCAAAGAGAAGCAGTGTCGACTTTTTAATGTGTAATTACTTAGAATGTGGCTGCCTAAAGGCAGCTTGCTTTTGGCTTTAGTAATTTAGCAACCTATAAATTTTCAGAGAAAAAAAATCTGGCTCATAGAGCCAGTAAATGAAACTAGGATTCTTGATAATCCTTTACAAGTTTCATATGCCTATAAGCAAAATCCATGTTTTAAATAAATAGCAGGTTGGGTTTTGTTTAATAAAAATATTTTCCTGTGACTTTTGAGAAGGCAGCTCTTGAATGTTGTTTGCCTATATAAGAGTGCAGTTTTCTGAGTACTATCATAACCATTGCTCGGTTACTTAACCTTTCTCTGTCTTGGTTTTCTTGTGAAATGGGGGTAGTGACTGCATGAGTGTTTGCCTGCATGTAGCTGTGTACCATGTGCACACCAGCTCCTGGTGCAGGTCAGAAGAAGGATCCAGCCCCCTGGACTGAAGGAAGAGGTTGTGAGCTACCATGTGGGTGCTGGGAGCCAAACTATGGTTCTTTGCAAGAGCCGCAAGCACTCTTAACCACTGTGCCAATTCTCAGCCCCATCCCCAACTCTGTGTTTTGCCTGAATTTATGTCTGCGCCATGTTTGTGTAGTGCCTGAGGAGGCCAGAAGAGGGCGAGAGCTGCAGTTTGATGTGGTTTTTAGCTGCCATGCGAGTACTGAGAATCAAGCCTGCGTCGTCTGGAAGAGTGGCCTAGATTTAGCCACTGAGCCATCACTTCAGTACCCAAGATGCAATAATTTCTCAACAGTAGTGTCAGAGTCCTATATGAACTAAAACTCAGTCATTTCGTGGAAGTCTGTGTTTTTTCTGTGCTATTACTTTAAGTGTTCATTCAGTATATTTCCCAAGCACCTTTCTGTTAACGTTCTGAATGCTGCTGGTTATTAGCAACACAGTGGTAAGCAAAATGTGTTTGGAAGACTGGCACTGCCATGCTGTAGTAACTCGTGGGGTTGCTTGCAGGCACTTGACACCCAGGAGGCCGTGTAATCTGTTTTTATAAACTACAGACCATGTATTGTTCATGCTGGTCAGCTGGAAACAGCACTAAAATGAAAAAGATTAATGTGAGTTGGTATTAGTAATTTAAACCATGTATAGTATGTGTATGTGACAGAGTTTGTTAATATATTGAATGAAACTGAAATAGAAAAACTTGATTTTGTATTTTGAGATACTGGAAAGAGAACCGGGCCTAATCCAAAAAGTGAGAGAGAAAAGTTATGTTATAGAGAATAATAATAATAGTTATAATTAAATTAAAACAGAACAGCTGCATGGTGGTGGTGTACACCTCTAATCCTGCGCTGGGGAGGCAGAAACAGGTGGATCTTTGTGAGTTCAAGGCCAGCCTGGTCTACAGAGTAAGTTGTGGGACAACCAAGGCTACACAGAAACCCTATCTCGGGGGGGAAAAAAAAAAAAAAAAAAAGAACAGGCTCTTTGGAGGATTCTGATGATAGTTTCCTGAATCCAAACTCATGAAAATTGTATTCATTAAATATGTGGGTGGTTTTTTTTCCTAAAAAATGCAAGGTGTACCTAAGTAAAGTTGTTAAAACTCTGTGTGTGTGGAGATCACACTTACCTGTTTTCCTATAGAAACTTTGAATATTTGTTTTATATGGATTTTTTTAAATTCAAGGATTTATTTTTATTACGGGTTTTTATTCACTTTTCAGGCATGATACTAACATACCCCCTCAGCTGCTGAGCAAGCATCTGTAGCTTGTACATTGGCAGAATGGGCCAAAAGCTTGTCTTGTGACCCATTTTGAAAATAAAGTATCTTGAAATTTAAACCTCTGTGTGTGTGTATGTGTGTTTAACCAGCAGTATCTCAGTTCCTTTTAGCTTTGTGGGTGTTTATGCACCAACCATCGTGTTCTGATGACTTAGCACAGTACTTGCATAGCCATGTTGTGAGCATGTGGGATGTACTTGTTGTATGGGAGAGAGAGAGAGGGGAGCAGAGAGGAGCCTCTGCAGAGAGAGAGAGAGGAGCAGAGAGGAGCCTCTGCAGAGAAGCCGAACACGGAAGATGGATTGGACATTCAGTTGTAATTAAAGAATTGGTATTTCTTGCTTACACTTACTTGGAGGAAAAAATTCTGGCTTTTTTGGAAATACCAAAGGAAAGCATTCCAAATGGGTGTTTGCTTAGGCATCTGTTTGTGGGCATGGTATCGTAGTGACTTCCCAGTGAGTGGAAGTAGCAGAAGGTCAGCGTTGCTTTGAGGGGATGAGCATGGATACTGTATGACACTTGTATGTCAGAAACAACGTCAGGGTTTTCACTGGCAGCTTCCCTTAGCTGGGAATGTGGATTCTGTCTACCTGTATACTTACAAATCTCCATGCTTCCTTAACGTAGCTCACTGAAGGTACTTCATGTGATGCGGAGTGCAGACCCCGGAACAACAGAGCCTGCCTGTTCTCAGCTTAGAACACTAGTTTGAGATACACCCAGGACTGGGACCCCTTGTCCCTTCGTGAAGAGGCTTTACTTCAGGGTACCATGGCTGGTGGTGCTCTTGAAAAGGCTAGTGGGCTGTTGAAAAAGTGCAATGGCAAGTTGGAGTTAAGTGTTTGGGAAATAACTGCTACTGGGATGTTTTATTTTCCATTGGATTGGAGAAAAATTCAGGGTTTGTAAATAGAAGAAAGCCAGGTTGGGGTTTGGTTGGGGTTTTGTTTGTCTGTTCCCTCTAACAGGGAAAAACAAAATGGAAATGGAGAGTATTCACTTATTAGGGGAATGTTATAACCTGTAAAGTGCATGAGCAAAGACCCCAGAGGAGATGAAGGGCATGCTAGACAGGCTGGACCAACGGACAGAAGTGCTGTGTGCTAGAAGCAGCTGCTGTGTCTGGAACTGAGTAAGGCCTAAGAGGTGGTGATCCTGCAGGAGTATTTGCTCTGGTCCTTTGAGCTGGACAATCTTTGGGTGAGGTCGCCAGCACCTGAGCACAGGAGGGATGCTGTTGTTGTCATTGTAACCAGTGAGCTAATGACTTAATGAGTGCCCAGTGTGTACCAGGCATCATGGTAAGTGTTTTATGCCAGTGCCTTAGTCACTTTTATCATCATCATGCTTATCATCATCATCTGAGTCTTTTCTTTTTAAAATTAAAGTACCTGTTTAAAAAAAAAAAAGCAGCATGAAGATGTAAGCAGACCCTAGGTTTATAAACCACAGTGCATCTTCTATACAGTTAAAATGTCTTCACATTGGATTTTACGCTTTCACTACTAAATATACTTTAATGCAATTATCCACCACCAAACCCTGAAATTTTCCTGTTTACTTTTAAAAAGTGGCAAAAGTCATTTCCAGGTGATGTTTATTGAGATGAGTAACTGCACAGCTGTCTGTATGGTATAGGACTCAAGCCCTGACAGCCTTAGCACAGGTGAGATCCCTAGACTAGAAGCACCAGCATCACTTGCAGCCCGCTGTAGTAGCTCTGGGGAGTCATTCTGGGGCTGCCGAGGTGATGGGAGGCCCTCAGGAATGGGAGCAAGTGGCTCTGCTGAGAGTGTGAGGTGTTTTCCTCCCGTATGCTGCTCTGGCTTTCTTTTGTGCTTTAGGAGCCTTGGCTGCTGGGAGGAGCGTTGAAATGTTTTCCATCTACATTGTATTGAATTTGTAAATCTATAAATTGGGATTTGCATTAGGTCAGACAGGAAACCACTGCTTATATAGTTGTGAGGCTGTCGCTTGCAATGTGTAGTAAGCCCTATACTTAGAAGAAACTGTAAGGGTGACAGGTGGAGTTCTGACTGCATCAACGTTGTTTCTTTTTGAGCCTCCTTTCAATCCCAAAGGGGTGTGTGTGTCTGTGTGTGTGTGTGTGTGTGTGTGTTATAAGCGAGGTTGGCCTTTTAAGCCAAAATTCTCTTAATATTAGTGCTTGTTTTTTACTATGAACTAACAAAACAGTATTTGTTGAACTTAGGGTACAAATACATATATGTGATTTTTTTTTCTAGGTCCCAGCAACTAAGGTTTCAGAGCTAAACCCTAATGCAAAAGTATGGGGGACTCCTATGTTACATTTGGAAGCAAGTAGTGCAGCTGTTGGTGTGAACGCCGCATGGGATGAGGCCCCCGGCCATCCTGAAGACTGCGAGCAGCAGGGTGAGTGGGGAGCCTGGTCTTGACTTGGAGGCCTTTGCCTTCCTCAACGTTTTAATCTGTCTTCTCCGCTCACACTTGTGTCCTGCTTTGTGATTGTATTTAGAGCCTTGGGAGCTTTTGTAATTCAACTAACAACTTTGAGTAACTGCCAGTGTAAGCTTTATTTTAAGAGAAAGTGATTCTTCTAACACGGCATCTTGGGATAAAATTGCAATTTATAGGAGTGGATGCCAATGGCGATGGTGACAAAAGTCATGAGGATGCAGCACCACCAGGCTTACAGGAGGCAGAGCAGACAGACATGAGCACTCTGGCTCTGGATCACTCAGAATATGAACCTCTGCCTGAAAATAATGATACGGGTAAGCCTACTTTATGAATTTGTTTTCATTTAGAGTGTGGGATTTTAATTTCTTAGTCTTTGTTTAAATAATGTCCTTTAATGTTCCTTAAAACTGGTGGGTTCAGAAGTGAGACCATGGAGGGAAGGTGTGCTGGGGAATACGGCGGCTTCTGAGACGAAGCACAGGGCTGTTCACAGGATCAAGTGTTGGGAGGGACCGAGATGGAGAATTAGTGTTGGAATTGAGGTTAAGACAGGTTGGGTGGGCTGAGTGCTGCTAGAGATAGAATAAAGTTTGGATAAAGGCATTTGAAGCCTCATTGCAGAGTCTTGGAAGACAGAAAGATTTCAACTATGTCTGTCCCCTTTGTTAGTGCAGTGAGTGACAAGACGAAATTAAGAAATTTGGGGAAGTAAACCTGAATACATTTTTCCCTATTTTATTTTTGTTTTTTACTGTTGCAGTGTGTAGTTGCCTCAGGTTTAAGGCAAGTCCTGGCTTGTGAGTCTTCATTGCTGGCTGTCGGCACCTGGAAGTGTAGGGAGCACTCTCTCAGGGAGCAGGATGTGGAGTTGGCAGGCTGGAGGGTGCCAGGCCTGCTGTGTGAGACATGGAGACCCACAGACACCACTTAGTGTAGGACTCTCAAATGGGACAAGATTAAGTCTTGTCACTTAAGGGAGAAAGGTGTTTATAAATACTAGATCTGTTTTAAACTGTGACAAATGAATAAGGTAAGAATTTATGAAGGAAAAAAATCAAACCATGTTGCTTTCCGGTGAATATGAATTAGCCATCTGGGATTTAAATGATTTAAGCCCCCGTATAAGCAAGGGCTCACCAGCATGTAGCACTTTGATTTGATCAGCTCCTCCTCATTAACCTAACACTAACTGGATAATAATTGGGAAATGACAAGATGTTGGGATGAACTAGAGGGATGGTGAAGTTGACTTTCTGATGTCAGAACAAGGGAATACGACACATTTAAAGTAGATTTCAAAAAAGAGTAACAGGCACTGTGTATACAAGTGTTGGGGATCCTGATAGTAAAATCAAAGGGATCAAAAATAAAGTTTAGATTGCAAACGATATAAAATAGTATCAGAAAATAAAATAACATGTTAAAATGTTTGGAAATTGTAAATTCAAAAGAATTTGCTTCTTTGTAAAAGGGATATTTAAGCTATTTTTTGGAAGAAAAAAAAACAAAAAACAGAGACTTTAATTCTCTTTAGTAGTCAGCATGTGTGCTGCTGTGAAATGCTTATAGGTACTGGGAAAGCGATTTCTTACCTTCAGTTTTGTTTTTGGTGTGATCTGCAAAACCTAGTCAGTTTGTAAAATGCTAACATAGGCACTGGATTCGATCCCCAACACTGTGGAGTGAAACCAGATGAAGAGGAGGGTGAGGAAGGAGGAAGTGTGAAGGCACTCGCCACCTCGGAGTGTTAGCGTTTCCCAGGAGCACAGTCGGCCGCTCTACCCTAGTAGAGCTCACGGTGATTTAAGCCTGACTCTCCATAACGAGTAATGGTCTCAAGCATCTTTAGTCTCTTAAGATGTTATTCTTTATTGTTCTTTGATAGTTTAATACATGTATGTACTGAAATTTGAGTCATTTTCACCCCAGTCGCCCCCCCCCCCCAAACTGAGGTCTTACTCATTGAGTTTAATTAAGGTCACTTTTGTGACTGTGAATTGAGGCGGCTTGTCAGTGGTGTATCTCTTGCAGCCCCTCTCCCAGCACCTATCAACAGTGAGGGTCCCCCGTTCATAATGAATGAAACAATAACAGGCTCAATTTTGTGCAGGTCACCACAGCTGCACTGAGGTCAGTACAGTGCCACGTCATGTGCCAGCAACACTGGCAGCACTCTCCATCTTCTGTTATGTTACCTGAGCCTTGGATGCAGTGATACAGATGTCCCATTTAAAGGATGTTTTTAAATTCATAGAAAAATGGAGCAGAAAGTCCAGTACACAGTTTCCCTATATGCCACCCCCACTGTCACCACCACTGCCCAGCATGGTGTGTTTTACAACCAATGAGCCTGTGTGGAAACATCAGTATCACCCAGAGTTCCTGGTTTATATTTATATTAGGCTTACTCTTGATGTTGTACACAATGACATTTATCAGTCTGTAACATCATGGATATTCCCACTGCCAAAGCAGTCAGCTGTGCTTCCTCTATTAACTCCTCCTCCCCAGTTTTTTTGTTTGTTTGTTTGTTTGTTTTTTGTTTTGTTTTGTTTTTAGAGGGTGGTTTTGTTTTGTTTGCCTTTGTAGCTTTGCCCTTTTCAGGTTATCAAAGAGGAAGCATTCACTGGGCAGCCTTTTCTGCTTGACCTCTTAGTCAAGCTTGGTAATATGCATTTGTGGCCCTCTCCATGTCCTCACACGGCTTACTGCTAGTTTAGCCTGAATGATTCTAGCAAAGCACAGTTTATCCAGTCATTTGCTGAAAGATACTTGGTTGCCTTTGGGTCTTGACAGTAATTAATAAAACGATAGTGAACGTTAGCACACAAGTTTTTGTGTAGACATAAGCGGTTTTGAGTCCTTTGGCTAAGCATCAAGGAGTATGATTATTGTATTACATGGTACAGTATGTTTAGTCTGTGAGGAACAACCAGCTGTCTGTGGTGCAGTATTTTAGCCTCGTGTTTGTTGCTTTGTTGTTAGGCATGTATGTATTAATCCTTGTTATGTCTTCATGGAGATTTGGCCCCTTATCATTAAAGCAGTTTTCCTTGTCCTTTTTTGTTGATTTGGTTTTGTTTTGTTTTGTTGTTGTTGTCTTAGTTTTTCGAGACAGGGTTTCTCTGTGTAGCCCTGGCTGTCCTGGAACTTGCCCTGTAGACCAGGCTGGACTCAAACTCACAGAGATCCACCTGCCTGGGCCTCCCAAATACTGGCATTAAAAGGCATGCGCCACCACCACCTGGCCCAGTTTTCTTTGATTAATGTTAACATGCTATGTCTCTCCCTTCCCCTCCCCCCCATTTTTTTTTTTTCAAGATAAGGTGTTATATTGGCTTGGAACTTCATTTCCCAAGTGCTGGGATTTCAGAAATGCCATCATGCTCAATTTTTCCTCTTGGTTTTTGTTCATTTGTTTGTTTTTTCTGCATTATGAAATTTATCATTTTGTGTATGTACGTGCATGCTTGCTTGCTGGGAATAGGATCCATCGCCCTGTAAGTGCTAGGCACATGTTCCTCATTGACCCAAACCCTCAGACCCTTACTTACTATATTTTAATGTACAGGTCAGTGGCACTGAATACTATTGTATAACCATCGCTATTATGTGCCCTTAAATTCTTTGCATCTTATAAAAAGCTGAAACTTTATAGCCACTGAAATAACTGCCCATTTCCCCTTTCCTAACCCTTGACAGGTACCAATTCTCCTTTCTGTTCTGTGAATTTGCCTCCTTTAGGAACCCTATAACATGGAACTAGACAGCATATATGTTTTTGTAAATGGCTTATTTACTTAATGCCATAATGTCCTTAAGGGTTATCTATATTGTACCATATGTCAGAATCTGCTTTCTTTTCAGGGCTGGACAGTAACACTTCACTATATCTCGCTGTTTGTCTAGTCACTTGGAGTTGCTCCCACCTTTTAGGCGCTGTGAGTGATGCTGCTGCTTCTGCATTGCTGATCCCTTACCAAATAGGATTTGCAGATACTTTTTCCCATTTTTGTGGGTTGTCTGACTTAGTTGATAGTTGATGTACAAAAGTATCTTGCTTTTGTTTTTGTTTTGTTTTTGAGACAAGGTTTCTCTGTGTAGCCTTCCTGTCTTGGACTTGCTTTGTAGCTAGGCTGGCCTTGAACTCACAGAGATCCGCCTACTTCTGCTTCCCTGAGGGCTGGGATTAAAGGTGTGCACCACTGCACCCAGCAAAGTGTCTAATTTTTATAAAGTGCTGTTTGTCTGTTTTTTCTTTTATAATCTGGGTTTTGCTGCGGCATCTGCAATATGGTAGAGTCCAGTATTCTGAAGCTTTTAATTTATGCTTTGCTTTCCTCTACAAGTTTTATGATTCTGATTTTACATATATATAAGGTTATGCTGTCCTCATGATTCTTTTTTCTCTGGTTGTTAAGAATCTTAATTTTTATTTCTGTGTATATGCATATGGACATGTGTGTAGGTAGAGGCCAGAAGAGGCCATTGGAGTCCCAGGAGTTACAGGCAGTTGGCCTGATATGGATGCTGGGAACTGAGCTCTGTTCCTCTGTGAGAGTAGCCTGTACGCTTAACCTCTGAGCCATCACTGAAGCCCACCTCCACACCCTTTCATTCTTTGCTCATAGAGATCCTCAGTTTCCCCAGCACTCTGGAAAAGATTGCCTTTCTCCTTTCAGTGGCCTTAGCCTCTTGTTAAAGACCATTTGATTACACACATGAAGATTTATATCTAGGTCTTTTTTCTATTTTTGCGTAGTATTCTGTCATTATGCCAGTATTACCTCGACAGTGTAGCAGAGGCAGAAGAAAGAGGATAGCATTTCAACAACTTACGCGTTGCCATATGCCAGAAATAAAATCAACCTTATTCATGTGGTATACCATACATGAACTAATTTCCAATGATCATGAACAAAAACCATAGAACCTTAAACAGTAAAACTAATAAAAGAAAGCTTGCTTAATATTACATTAAGATTTCTTATGTACAGCCTCTAAAGGAAGACTAATAAGAGAAAAATTCAAAATTTGATTATATAAGCATTTTAAATGATCATTTCAAACGGTGTCAGTATCTATAAATCATATCTGGTGAGGACTTGCATCCAACAAAACGCAGTGAAACCACCCAGTAAGAACATGAGCAAATAGACACAGCAGCACTGAAGATGTCTGCGTACCGAAGGGTTCGTGAGCTTCAAGTTCCACATGTGAGGCTCCAAGAACTAACAAGTCTGAAATACCCTCAACTCTAGGAAAAGGAGTATGGTCACAGCATAGCTACAGAAGGGGACAGAGAGGTGAACCCCCAGCAGAGAGCTCTGTCTTTGGGAACCAGAGCCACAGTAGGGAACCTGAGACTATGGGGCACTGTGACTGTGGAGTTTACCTCTAAGAGCTTGCTCAGGGCCTCCCAGTGACTGTTCAGAGACAGTTCTTGTGCTTCTGGTAAAAGGAAGTGGGAAAGACCCATTATCATGTACTCCAGAGTGCACTGTCCTCCTTGACAACAGTTGCCCTCAGAAGGGGGGCCACACCCCACATCTAACCCTCTCTCTTCTCACCTTACAGTGATGTACTTACCACAAGTCTGACTGAGTAGTGACAGAATCCACCTAATGTGGTTTTTCCTGTGCAGGATCCTGTCTGGAACACCACATTACCCTTAGTCATCGTGCTGCTTTGGGCTCCTGACTCTTAACAGTTCTTAGACTTCCTTTGTTTGTGATAATCTTAATGGTTTTGAGGAGGAGCAGCCATGTGTTCTGTGGTACTTCTGTTTGGAAATCTTGTGGTGTATTTTCTGTCACCATGTCTGTATTATGGAGCAGGGAGAAGTCCACAAGGATAAAGCATCGTTTTCATCATGAAGCTTCGCATGATTGCCTTGACAGCCTGCTCAAGTCTCGTTAGTTCTTAACTGTTCTGTAGTTAGGATTGGGGGGCGGGGGTGACTTGTACATGCTGAGTAAAACTGTTACTTTGACTTGTACATGCTGAGTAAAACTGTTACTTTGTTTATTTTTTGTTATTGTTATTTTAAAAAGAAAATAACTCAGACCTTATACTACATGTTGCTGGTGGTAGCCATCTGGAGCCTCACTGCTGTCACTCGGCCCAGCAGCCTGTGCTCGGGTGAGCACTCTTCTCTTACTGTCACAACCCTGGCTTCTTAGATGCACTCTCTGACTGTCTGCACAGTCACGAGCATCCTGCACTGCTAAATCAGTCTCCATATACAGCACATCTGTGTCCTCCAGCTAGGTCCTTCAGAACGTGTTTTGTGCTCCCTGTCCCCATGTCCTGGCCACCTGACCAGCCCCTCCTGAATCTGTTTAAGGCAGATGGTTGTCCTTACAGTATGACAATTGCATTTATCAGCTTTTTAAAGACCCCATTCTGGTCAGCCCTATTTAGGGGTGGGGGGATTCTCCTTTTTTTTTTTCTTTTTGTGGTACTGGTGATTGAAGCTCAGGCTCCTAACGTGCTCCGCAGCACTCTGCCCGTGAACTGTATCTCACCCACTTTTAAAAGTACCTATTCTCTCTCTCTCTCTCTCTCTCTCTCTCTCTCTCTCTCTCTCTCTCT
>OU015749.1:2726916-2737590 GCA_907169655.1 Acomys percivali | reverse complement strand
TCTCTCTCTCTCTCTCTCTCTCTCTCTCTCTCTCTCTCTCTCTCTCTGTGTGTGTGTGTGTGTGTGTGTGTGTGTGTGTCTAGAAGCCAACCTTAGTGTAGTTCCTCAGGAAGTACACCTGGTCTCTGGGATCTGGGGCTCACTAATTAGGCTGAGTCCTTGGCTAACAAGCTCCAAGGATCTACCTGTCTCTGCCTCAGCCCCACTGTGAGCCAGTGTTGGGATCATAAGTATGTAACATCACCCTCAGCTTAGTTACATGGATCTAGGAACTCAAGTCCTCATAGGCCTGCACAACAAGCACATACCAACTAAGCTACCTCCCCAGCCCCTTGTGCAGTTTTTAGTTGGTGATTCCTTCACCCCAGTAAATGATTTTCTTCTCTCACTCCCAACCCCCGTCTACTTCACATTTCCATGATAGTCTTCAACAGATGTGTCTCTGGCCACTGGCTTTCCTACTGCTTCAGAGCAGAGGGTTGTCATGCCCTTGGGCGAAGTGACACGTCTTTTGTCTTCCTCTGTTGGCTTTTGTACCCTATGGTTTGAGTCCTGAATGGTGGTCTGCCCTCAGTGATTGTGTTAGCCTCTTGAACGTGCTGCTATCACTTCATAGTTTGTCTGTATTAGGAAACCATGGTGATCTTCCAAAATGTTACCCCCAAATTGGTTCCCAGTCACATTCAAATTAAAAATTGAACAGCCTCCTTGATGTGACTCATTCATGCGTCCTTCTGTGACTTTCTTTTTTACTGAAGCCCTTTCACTCTACAGTTAGGCCAGCCTTGTCACTGTCTGTGGGCCCTGCCTCTCAGGGCCTCTGGCACTTACCTCTACTTTCCTCAGGCACTGTTTGGCCCTCCCTCATTGGTTCAGATGGCACTCCCACGTGGGGCAGCTGGCCCCTTGCCCAGGCTGTTTCCCTCTGGGTCACTTGAGCCTCACTGTGCAGGCAGTGGCTTCTTTAGCTGTGTGTTGCCTGCCCCTCTCACTGGAATGCTGGCCTCCTGAGAGCAGGGCCTTGCTTGGTTTAGGCTGAATTCACAGTTCCTAAACAAGTAAGAGTCTCCTCAGTGTGGACGTAGAAGGAGAGCTGAAATGAGGTAACCAGGGTAAGGAAGTGTGCAGATCAGGATTGGCACGTCTCACTTTCACTTTCAAGTCTCACAGGATTGTGTGTTTTGTTCCTGGGTTACTTTAGCTGTTTTGTTTCTTTTTGCTAGTGAAGATTTTGTGAAAGCACAGTGTAAAACTGTTGTGAGCTGTCTGCTCTGTGTTTGTTCTAAGTTCCCCACCTTGTCTTTATTTTTTATACTCTTTAACCCTGACTTTTAGAATACAAGTGTCTTTGCGTTCACCTGGCTGACTTATGTGTGAACACTCTTCAGTGCTCCAATACCTTTCAAATCAGTGACATTAAGTACTACTTCCTAGGGTGTCTTGACTCCAAAGGGTGGCAGGGGCTTTCAGCCCAGACTTCACTCTGCTACAGGGCATCGGCTCACCTGCTGCTGTCTGGCCATACACACATGAGTAACCTGCAGTGCCTGAGCAGCGTCCTCTGGACGTAGAAGAGCTTTTGTGCCCTAAGACTCTGATTTTTATGTTTCCATTTGGGGTGGATTGGTTTCATCTGATTTATCTTTTTGTTGTTGCTGTTGTTCCATTCTTTCCTTCATCTTTATTTTACTGTTAGAGTCAGTGTTCTTGTTTGTCATCTGAAGTCTTTTTTGAAGTAAGGCAAAACACCAAGGAAGCCTGTGCCTGCTATTTAGTGTTGGCAAAGTTACTGCTAACCTTTGTTAGTAATAAAATTTAATCATTGTTTTCTCACCTACTGTTTTTGTTGTTTTAGGGGAAGTGATTTTGTCTTGTTTTGCTTTTCATGGCTTACTGTTTTCTAGCAGGTAAAATAGCGCTTTTCATATTATTGTGCAGATATATGCAGGCAAAAACACTGAAATGCTGAACTGTATTACCTGATTGGTAAATTTGAAGCCATTTTTTTTCCTGAGTTGTTTATTACTTCTATATAGGAGGAAATGAGTCTCAACCAGAAAGCCAGGAAGACCCTCGGGAAGTTCTTAAAAAAACATTGGAGTTCTGCTTGTCTAGGTAAGGCTGTTAGTGACGTTTCTACTGCCTGGTATCTCCTGGATTACATTGGCTATTGGCTACAGATGTGATTTTTTTCCCTAGTAGTATGTTTATAAATAACTAATTGCTAGTAGTGACTCTCAGGCCAAGGATCCCCAGAGTTTGTCTCAGATCCGCCTTGGTGATAATTGTCTGGACTGTTGTTTCACTATGGATTCCTGCTTATGCACAACATAGCATGGTCAGTCTCCCATAGCACCTTCCAATAAATGGCTAAAACACTGCTTTAGTGGGGTGTTGTATTTATATGGTGCTCACATTTACATTCATGTTTGGCTTAGTTTCCCTGAAATGACATTTTGTTGAAAAAATGTAGACATGTGGATGGGTTTGAGGTAACTGGCCACAAATGAAGTTTGCTATAGCTCTGGGGACTCCACTGTGTCTGATGAAGGTCCCACAAAGACAAGAGGGCTTGCTTAAGATAAAAGGAACAATGTCTGAGCCTTCTTCCTTCCTCCCATCACAGCTTAGTACATTACTGAGTTTTAGCAAATGGCATGGTGTAAACATAAGACACTTGTACAAAATTTGCAAAGCCCTGTTCCTTGCCATTCACAAACCTTGGTGTGGCCCTCCTGTAGCTACAAGTGTCACCATCTGAGGTAAGGGACAGATGAACAGAGCTCCTCTCAGAGGAGTCAGTTTCTTCAACTGAATGCTGACTGCTCTTCGTCGAGAGACACTGTCAGACACTATAAGAGGGTCTGTGTCACCCATTACTGTATTTAGTTTTGTGGTGGTTTTGAGACTTTGTGTGTTGTATTTCATATGGTCTTTCCCCAGAGAATTCACCGGAAACATTTTCTTTGGTCCAAATGCCAGGAAGTCGTGCACCTTGTCCTGACTGCTGGTTGTATGGTTTTCCTTCTACCCTGGTAGAAGGTGCTGATCCTGTTTCCTTCTTGTTAACTGTGGCTGTCGAGGAGCCAGAACCTGCAGTACCCCTAATGTGTGTCCAGACTTCACAGTGCACTGGGGTGCTGGTTTTCTCCTTTCTCCTGGTTTGTTTGTTTGTTTGTTTTTGCTTTTTGTATTTCTTCTAGCTTTTTCACTCATTTATCTGGATTTCCTTCTTGCAAAAAAAAAAAAAAATGTTCATTTTAAATAAATTGCTCAAACACTGTCCAATACAAGATGAGCTATAACTGCATCCAGCTTTTTGTTCTTTTGTTTTTTTTTAAACAGGATTTTTCTGTGTAGCCCTGGCTATCCTGGAACTTGCTGTGTAAACCAGGCTGGCCTCCAATTTAGAGATCCACTTTACATCTGCTTCCTGACAGCTGAGATTAAAGGCGTGTGCCACCATTCCTGGCTATTAACTGCATTTTAAAAGAATTAATCCGCTGGTTAATTTTAATTGTATCAATTGAGCAAATATCAGATGGACTCAGTTCTCATTCCAGAACTGTCCCACACCACACCATATCTTGTGTAAATTGGTATTACTAGAGGTGAAACTTTTTAAAAAGAAATATCAGCTAAAAGAGTTTGCTTTCTTTCAACAGGGAGAATCTTGCTAGCGACATGTATCTTATATCACAGATGGATAGTGATCAGTATGTGCCAATTACAACAGTAGCTAATCTTGACCATATCAAGAAACTCAGTACTGATGTGGATTTGATTGTTGAAGTGCTAAGATGTAAGTAGATGATTGCTGTCTTCACATTATCTGTTGCATTATGAACCTTCTTTACACCAGCAGCCCTCAGATAGGACTTGTGGGTAAATTAGATACTCTATGGCTTCCTTTCTTTTCTGACCAGGTCTATAACAGGAGCATTGATTGAATCTATAGTGAAAGGTCAAAAAGATTATGGGCTAATTGAAAGAGAAGAAGAATTTTTTGATTAGAAAATTTTAAAGACAGCCGCTAAATTAATGAAAACCAAAATAAGTAATAACATTTATAAAGTAAAATATATGTTTAGCTACTAAAAGAGTTCTATCCAACTTGTTGCTTAAGCTTTGATGAAGTATTGTGCTTTTTCCTTAGAACAATATTGAATAAAGTTGTTTCTCAGAAATTTGACACATACAGTGAATATTTACTACATAGTAAACGGCACTTCAGGAGATACAAGTCTCCTAAAAGTGTTACCTGTTATTTCCGCACCTTCTCTAGTTTATTTTCTTAAAAGTTAGAAAGTAACTCTACCTTTGATGTGATTGGCATTAAGATGCTGTATTTGAAGGTTTTAGCCAGTTAGCGTGGAGCGTGGGTCCGTGGGTGAGGCACCACAGTGAGGCTCAGGCTCCTCTGCCCCTCCCAAAGTTTCGCTGGCCTTGGGATGCTTTCTGTACATTCTTTGCTGTGATGTTTTCATTTCCTTTTAAATCAGATTTTTATTATTTAAAAAAATCACTTTTTGTACTCAAGCTACAAATTCCAGGTAAGTAATATTCCCTGTTCCCTCCCTTGAGACTGATGTGTGTGTGGTCCAGCTATAGTGGCCTTTCACAAAGAATGTGGTGTGCTGTATTTCACACATGCTGGTACGTCCATATTGTTTACAGACGTTTGAATGATTAGATATTGCTGCGTCTGAATTAAAGCCTTATTTTTCCTACCAGGCAGCATTTTTGTAGATAGATGTCTATGTCGTTTAGTTCCTATTCATTGATAAGACAGTCATTTCAACATTTTACTGTGTGCATTGGACTTAGTAGTAATATTAAAAGACTGATGTCTTCGTTTAGAATTTAATTAGACTTAAAAGACTTTTAAAAAATTTATATGTGCATATATATGTGTGTATGTGTGTGTATATATTGCTGTGCGTGTTTGTTTGCTTGTGTGATACTTGTGTATTTATGTGGGAGTACGTACCACCATGTGTGCACATGGAGGTCATGTGGACTTTTGGAATTTTAATTTTTTTATTTTCAATGAATTTTAGGGATTGAACTGGAGTCACTGGGCTTGAGCAGGTAGCACCTTTACCTCATTGAGTCACTTGCCAGCCTTTTAATTGTATTTTCTAGTGACAAATGAGATTTCTCATTTTTCTATCGCTATACAAAAAGCTAAAGAACGGGCAAACATAATTATCAATAGGACTTTGAAGCAGATCATATATGTACTCCCCCACCCCAAGGCAGTAGTTTACTTTCCAGGGTTACCTTTCAGAACACAGACTTGAGGGGCGGGTGTGCTTGGGTTTGCTTCCATTGGATCTAGTTAAACGATCAGTATTTGTCGATATGCTCTTACACTAAATCTGTTGGAGTATTTTTAGGTATCACATCCCAGTACCACTGACCAGAGTTGTCAGTTTTCACTGTGGAAAGGAGGAAACCTTAATACTGTGTCTGCTGCTTCTAGTATTTGGTCTGTTCGCTCACCTCACTGTGTGCATGTTTGGTAGCTCTTGTAGGACCTTTTAAACTTTCATGTCCCTTCAGTTTGAAAATTTGACAAACAAGATGGGTTTATCAAACTGGTAGTCTGTTTTGGCTTCAAACATTTAATATTTGGCCAATGATACAACTTTTTCCCGTGTGTTTGGTAGTGAGTGTTCACATTCTGTTTATTTTATATATATAATGTGTGTTTTATCATTTATTTATTTTTTTTTTCTCTTCACAGCTTTACCTTTAGTCCAAGTGGATGAGAAGGGAGAGAAAGTAAGGCCAAATCAGAACCGGTGCATAGTAATACTGCGTGAGATACCCGAGTCTACCCCTGTGGAAGTAAGTGCTTCCTCCACCTGTGCTGCTTGACACTTCCTGAGGTGTCTGTGTTGGCAGCTGTTTATATATGTATTTCATCTGCTTTTGATGGGGATTATTTAAGAAAAATACAGAAAAACCTTTTCTCAGGATATGCATGCTGATAGAGTGCGACTCACTTGTGGGGGAAATGAATGTCATACCTTTTGGTCTCAGGACTCCTTTATACATTTAAATTTTTAAAAAATAATAGGATTTGTATATTTCAGTAGCTAGAAATCAAAAATGAAATAGGTTAGATATGTAATGGGCGGGGAGGGTACATGGTGAGGCTCTTTATTATTTTACTGTTTGTTTTTGTTTGTGTGTGTTACTTTGTTGTACTTGTTTTGTTTGGGCTTGTGGCATTCTGTTTGGATTTTTGCCTCACTAGATACAACTCTCTTTTTGGTTAGTTGATTCGTTGTTTGAGTTTGGGTTTTCTTTCTTTCCTTCTTTCTTTCTTTTAAAGATTTATTTATTATGTATACAGTGCGCATTAGATCACATTATAGACAACTGTGAGCCACTATGGTTGCTGGGAATTGAACTCTGGAAGAGCAGCCAATGCTTTTAATTGCTGAGTCATCTCTACAGTTTTGGTTTTCTAGAGGCCAGATTTCACTATGTAGTCCAGGCTGGCCTTTAACTCATGATCCTCCTGCCTCAGACTCCTGAATGCCTGCACTGTGGGTGTGAGCCATGATGACTGGCCCTAATATTTACCATTCTTAAGTCACTTGCATGAGTCCTTAAACATGAACTTTGTTGAATATATCGCTTTGTTGCATGTCTAAAGGTTGGACAAGCCTGAATCTAGCCTTCTGTCAGGTTCCTTTTTTTTTCCCCCTCCTGATTCCTTTGAGATATCTTGTGGTGCAAATCTATTGGTGCTGAAAACAATTTTTTTTCAACTTTAGTATATTTGAGAGAATACCGATTGCTTATTAAAATTTTGTTGTTGTTGTTGTTGTTTGTTTTTGTTTTTTGGTTGGTTGGTTGGTTTGGGTTTGGTGGGGGTGTGGTTGGTAAAGTTTCTGGGTTGACAGGGAGTGCTCCCCCATCCCCAGATCCCAATTTCTGTATTTTAAACACATTGTTCTGTTCTGCATTATTTCTGCTGGGGGGGGGAAATCTCCCCATTATTTTCTTTGTTCCTCTATATTATATGTCTTTTTTCTCTGGCTCTTGAGAAATTGTCTTGTTGGTTCAAGCAGTTTGATTGCGGGTTGCCTTCTGGCAAAGCTTTGATGTTGATCACTCTGTATCTCTGTCCCTCATTCTCAAGCGTCCTGTTTCTGAGCACTTGAGATGGGCGCTCAGTTCCTATTCTGGTGTCATTGTTTGTACTATTTTAGGGGTGATCTTATTGATCTTTCCTATTTTAGGCCAGCCTTTTCTAGTTCCTGATATGATTATTACTTCACTAGACACTGAGTGGTTTTGACTTGTAGTAAATACTCTGAAGTGCATCTAAGCTCCTTGGTGGTATGTACACGTGTCATCCCAGCTGCTCAAGACTAAAGCAGAAGGGGCCAAGCCCAGGAGTCAAACAGCAAGATGACCCACTCAAAAAGGGGGAGGGGGCAAAAAACCACGTGTGAAGCAGCTCAGAGCAGCCTTCACACAGGGCTCCTTCTTGTTCACTTGCACGCCTGTTCTCCGAATGAAGGATTTCTCACTCTGGCTGCCCACTGAGCTGGCCTGAGGGTTATTCTGCCTGACCATCTCAGTTGTTTTGTTTCTGGCCAGTGACCTAGAGAGAACCCTCCATAAAGCTCTGGAGACTTGCCCATCCTGCGACCCAGAAACCCTAGGCTGGGTGCTCTGGCCCACTCTTTGTTTTCTCAGGGGAGGCTCTTCTGGCCTGCTAATGACAGGTGTCTAAAAAGCCTTTACAGAACATGTTTCATCCTTTTACTTTTGACTTGTGCCATTTGCGACTGTAAATCTAGTTCAACTTGACCAAAAGCAAAAAAGTTCAGGTAATATTTTTGGTTTTCAAACTATCTTTTAAAATGAAATTCTGTATTTATCAGCATGCTAATAAAATACCATGTTTTCTTCCTTTTCCTCTTTCCCTCCCCTTCCTTTTCTTTCCCCCCTGTCTCCTCCCCTACCCCTCCCCCACCCCTCCCCCTTTCCTGCTCTTCCCCTTCCCCTCCCACTTCCCTCCACCCCCATCCCCCACCCCCCCATTCTTCTCTTCTTCTGTTAAAGATTCCTGTACCCCAGCCTGGCCCAGGCTCTGCGTAGCTGGGGATGATCTTGAGTGCCACAGTGCTTACTTGATGTGGTATTGGGAATCAAACCGAGGGCTTCTTATGGGCGAGGCCAGGCTTGCTTCCAAGTGAGCTACGTCCCAGCCCCTGCTGTTCATATCACTCCCAGTCCCTTGTGAGTAGGGAAAGCTGCCAGTCTTCTCTATGGCGTGTGACCCTGTGTGCACGCCCTGCAGGGTATCTGAAAGACGGTTACAAGTACATCATAGCACGAGAGGATAAGTTATCCTCCTAATTTGATAAAGACAAAATTTTGCCTATGAGGACTAAATTCTAATTTCTCTGTTTCCTATAGGAAGTAGAAGCACTATTTAAAGGAGATAATTTACCAAAATTTATAAACTGTGAATTTGCCTATAATGATAATTGGTTTATTACCTTTGAAACAGAAGCTGATGCACAGCAGGTAAGTACATTCCTCCACCAACCTGTGAAGTCTGTAGTTTACTCATGTGTACCATCAGTGTATAACAGAAGTTAGGTCATTGAGGTTATAACAACACCGTGTTAAGTGCAGAGAAAACTGAGTTCTGGTAACCTATGGGTTTGTGTTTGTAGCACTACTCAAAGCATGTCACATGTCACATCACTTACGTGTATTGTGAAGAAGCAGTCTTGGAAAATCAGATCTGCTCTCATATATAGGAAGAGAAAACTTATGTTTGTAAAGTGGGGAAACTTGAACCTAACCAACCCTGTGAGGGGGTATCCATTGTGTGGCAAGGAGATTTCAAAAGTATGGAGAACGTTTGTGCTCTTGGAGGCGGGTCTGATTTAGGGGAGACCTATCAACAAGTATGAAATGTTAACCAGCACAAACAGACGGTCAGAAGGGAAAACACACAACCCGAAAGCACAAGAAGGGGAGAGGCGCTGTGCTGTGTGGCTTGGGCTGCCCGGTGGGGCAACTGGGGAGCGTAGGGGAAGCTGAGGGGCCTGCATGAAGTGGGGCTTGGTAAAGACGTGATGTGCGGATGGACGTGGGCCAACATAGCTGTCATGGGATAAATATTTCAATCTTGTCTTCTTTCCTTTTAAGCACTTCCTTAGCTATATTACACAATCACAGTTTCAAATTGGGACTAATAAAAAGGAGGCACTATTCCTTTTTGTTTCTAAATCAAGAATTTTAGCTTGTAGTTTGGGGGCTGCTCCTATAGTCTTTATTAATACTTAGAAAAGTGCATTTTAACATTGTACAATAATTTGGGGTACAGGTACTGTAACAAGGATATTTTTAGGGATCTGTGAATGAAAGTCGGTCAGGAATCACTCTTAGATCCTGTCTGCTATATTCAGCCATACATATCACTATTTGAGCTCTAGATAGAGTTAACTTACAAAATTAACGAAATGGTGCTTTGGATGGTTTTACCCATAGGCTTACAAATACCTTCGAGAAGAAGTCAGAACTTTTCAAGGAAAGCCAATTAAGGTAAGCAAGACCATTGCTTATAACTTCTTTTTTATCTGATCAGTATTCTTAAATGTTTTAATTGGAACTTAAATGTCTCCAAACAGGCACGGATAAAAGCAAAGGCAATAGCGATAAACACATTTCTGCCAAAGAATGGATTTAGGCCTCTGGACATGAATCTTTACACCCAGCAGCGCTATGCTGCGTCATTCTACCTGCCTCCTGTGTACAGTCCCCAGCAGCAGTTCCCTCTGTACAGCCTGATTGCCCCCCAGACGTGGTCAGCAGCACACAGTTATCTCGACCCACCCTTGGTAAGCCTTTTCTTTCCTTTTTAAATATACTTGACAGATTTACGTTTTAGTTATTGTACCAGGAACTTTGAAAGTTTAAATCCTGCTGTAATAAGAGAGCCATGTGCCTATAATCCACCTAGTGTCCAGACCTCAGGGTTAGGGTATGGGTTTTTAATTTAATTAGGCAATAAAAGATAGAGTTCTGTGCAACAAAAACTGCAATTCTGTGATCCTTGCCCCCTCCCTCCAGCATCTCCTTTCTAGTACAAAGTACAGCAAAGTCTTTGAACTGGTGTCCTTAGCAGAGGGACATGGCCTGAGGAGTTGTGTTGTAGAGGAAGAGGGAGTTCAGTGGATTCCTAGCAGTCGAGGAAAGCAGAATACATGCTGTCTGTCTCACAGAACTCTGTTTTAGTTCTCACACCCACCTTGGGGTTGGATAACAAGATTAACTTTATTGGCCTTTGTTAAGGTCTGTGGTTGTGTTCATAAGTTTGTAGTAGTGTAGTCACTTTTCTTCAGCTTAGTGCTACAGTGCCAGGAAACGTGGGTTCTAGTTTTGGATCATTGATGTAGTAAGGTAGTACATAAATAAGAAAACCAACCTTGTGTGTTGAGTTTCTGGAAAGTAAGGTCTAGGTTACAAAGGTAGGGTGAGTTCATGTCTGTGATGCTGATTTAGAGGTAACGAAAGGTTGAAGAGTAGAAAGCATAGAAAGTGACGGTCAGAAAGCAGAAATGACGTTGTTAACTCTGGAAGAGAGAGAGTGTGTCCAGGGGTGCTCAGGGTCAGGTGTCTGGGTGCCAG
>OU015749.1:2714216-2726906 GCA_907169655.1 Acomys percivali | reverse complement strand
GAGAGAGTGTGTCCAGGGGTGCTCAGGGTCAGGTGTCTGGGTGCCAGCCCCCTGTCATGTAGAGGCAGTGCTCATTGGCAAGGAAGCAGGGCAGGCATAGAAAAGAAGGAACTTGAGCCAGAGTTGTTCAGACTTGTCCTGTTAAATACTGAAATACAAAGATAAGTGTCTGTAAGAAAATGAGTATGTCTAGGAGCTGATTCTGCAAAAATAGATATAAGTAAAGAGTAGCATTAAACTTACAGCAAGGATTGATGAGTCACTGTGTATTCCTTAATTGGGTTTTCATGTTTCATGTGAACTTATGAGAAGAATCAAAGAAAGGAAGCTCCGAGGATTGTGTACGCGAAATCACCCAGGGTGTTACAGATCAACTTTTATTCTGAATAGAGCAGATGGCTGTGCACAGGGGTAGTAAGTTGTTCTTATGAGAGTCCTTAGACACCTGAACTTTGACTTGGATCTTGTAGGAAGTAATCTAGAACGTTTGCCTTAAGAAATGGAAGGTACTCCATTTTTTTAAAGGTACCTCTCTAGCCATGTGCAAGACAGGCAGACTCAGAAAGGAATTAGAGGAGATGCTTGAACAGGCCTGTAACACCTCCCTCCTAGGACTACTGAAGTAGAAAATGTTTACTATACTAGTTTCTAAGATTCAAAATTATGGGTCAGGGTGTGGTGGCGCACGCCTGTAATCCCAGCACTCGGGAGGCAGAGGCAGGCCGATCACTGTGAGTTCGAGGCCAGCCTGGTCTACAAAGTGAGTCTAGGACAGCCAGGGCTACACAGAGAAACCCTGTCTTGAAAAACCAAAACCAAACAAACAAAAAGATTCAAAATTATGTCTGTTTCCAAAACTTTGAAATGACCAGAGGAAAATAGGTGGAGACACAGGCATAGATAAAGACTTGTTTGTGTCTTAGAACTTCAGTGACTCAGGATACAATAGCAACATAGCCATAGAGTGTTCTATTCTGCTTAAAACTCTGCACAGAGAAGAAGCAGTTGCCATAGTAGAGACAGCCTGTACTGGGAGATAACTTTTACCATATTCACCCAATAAAGGCTTAATATCCAAACACACACTGAGAAATTACTCGTTAGAAGAACAAATAAGTAAATGGAAGTCAGTCAGACAGCTCTAAAAGTGGAGCCAATAAGCCAGCACTTGCACAAGGTGGGTAGTGCAAATTTGAGCCTCAAAGAAGGAAATTACTGACTTTGTGAAGGTTTCCTATGACCTTCACATGTGTGCTGTGACACATACATCCCTACATATAAATTACATCTCTCACACAATAAAAAATTTAAGAAGACATACACAGGACCAGTTTATATGTAAATGAAAAGTTGTTCAACTTTCTTAGCCTGAAATGGATGCAATTAAAAACTGCACTGAGATTCCACCTGTCATCAAGGAGATTAATAGTATGCTGACATGCCAGTGAGGGTGCAGGGGAAAGGACTCTTTGTGTGCTGTGCTGGGAATATAACTTAGTTCAGCCATTGTGGAAATCGGCAAAAAAATAAAAGTTGAACTGTCACAGAATCCAGTCACACCACTCATGGCATACATCCAGTGGAATAAAAATCCACAGACAGGACAGATAGCTGCACATCTGTCTTCGTTGTGGCCTTGCCTATCAAAGGAGATGGATAGATAAAATGGAGGCCCATATGTTCAACCGTCAAGAAGAAGAAAATCACATCATTTGCAAGAAAATAAATGGTCATTCATCACATTAAGCAGAATAATGCTAGACTCAGACAAGTGACACATGTGTTTTCTCATACATGTGGAATATAAAGGTCTTTTTTTATTAATTAATTTATTCAGATTACATCTAAATTGTTCTCCCATCACTTGTATCCTCTCATTCCTCCCTCCTTCCTGCTTTCATCCTATTCCCCTCCCCTAGGTCTAAGACCGAGGGGGACCTCCTCCCCCACTGTATGGTCATAGGCTATCAAGTCTCATCTTAGCAGCCTGCTTATTCTTTCTATGAGTGCCACCAGGCCGCCCCACTAAGGGGAGGTGGTCAAATATGGGGCACCAGAGTTCAGAGTCAGTGCCTGCCCTCCACACAGCTGTGGAGACTGTCCTGACCATTGGCTCAATCTGAGTAGGGGTTCGATGTTTACTGCTTGTATTGTCCTTGGTTGGAAGGTCTTTTTTTTTTTTTTTAAGACATGAAAACAGAAGCAATTCTAGTTTGGAGGGAGGGACCATCATGGGAAGGTGGACAAGGTGGGTACGATTGAGTGCGTTGTGTACATGGATGAGATGCACAGTGAAGCCCTTTACGTTGCACGTGTAATATAGGCTGGTAGGAACCGAAAGAAAAGCTAACACCGGGCTCTTTTGAGTGAATTTTAATGGGAAGGAAATAGTACTTTTAAAAACAGTACATTTTGTATGTGCACAGACCCTTGAATATGTAGTCCCTTTCTTTCCCAGAAGCACCAGAAGAAGTCTGTAGAGGAACTGTGTCCATTAACGTCTTCCTGTGAGTGTTCCTTCCCACATGCAGCTCAGGCCTGCAGTGGGTTACTCTGTCATCCTTGTCACTCCTAGTCTACATGCCTCCCTTCTAGGTCTTTTTCTGAGATGTGTATTATGTAAAATTATGAGTTCAAACTAATGTTTTGTTCTTACAGGTTTCATTTTTGTTTTCTTGAGACAGGATTTCACTGTGTAGCCCTGGCTATCCTGAAACTCACTCTGTAGACCAGGCTGGCCTCGAACTCAGAGATCTGCCTGCTTCTGCCTCTGCCTCTGCCTCTGCCTCTGCTTCTGCTGGGATTACAGCATGTGCCACCACCACCAGGCTGGTTTTAAAGTCTCCAAACCTTAGGTCTGAATTAAGTGGCTCTTCTAGTGTGTTGTACTTTTTTCCCTTAAGTTTTAAGTTAGCCAACAAGGTGTAATGGGTTTTGCTGTTGCACATTTTGGTGCATGTGTATTGTTAGGCTTGATTCTCTTTCATTCTCTTCTCCCCCGCTCTGGCTTGTTCCCTTCCTCAGATAGTCTCACCCACTTCATGTTAGTGTGTTATCTCTCTTTTTCCCTCTTAAAGCCCTTCCTCCCTCTCAGTATCTCCCTTCTAGTTTTATGGTCTCTTCCCTGCATCTACCTATACTACCTCCAGGTAGAAAGAAAACATACAGAGCTGAGCATAATGGTACATGCCTTTAATCCCAGCATTCAGGTAGGCAGAGTCAGATGAATCTCTGTGAGTTCAAGCCTGCTACAAAGCGAGTCCAGTAAAGCCAAGGCTATACAGAGAAACCTTGTCTCCAAAAAAAGGAGGAGGAAGAGGAAGGAAGAAAACACACAGTATCTTTCTAAATTTGGTTTGCTTCACTTAATAGGATAGTTCGTTTGCTGGCTATTATGAAAAAAGCACCAGTAAGCGTGGGTGTGTAATACCCAAGACCTATATAGTTGGTTCACGTGGTAGTTCTATTTTTAGTTTTTGTTTAGGTTTCTATAATGTAGAGCTACACCATCCATATTCTCACTAGTAGCTAATTAGCGTTCCTCTATCTTCCTGCCCTCGCCAGCGTTTTCCTTTCTTCATATCTTGGTGATGGCCTTTCTGCCCTGGGTAAGAGAGAATCTCCGTTGTAGCGTTTCCCTGGTGGCTGAGGCTGCTGGCTGCTTTTCAAGCACATACTGGCTTGCATTTACCTTTGAGAACTGAACGTTCAATTCATTAGCCCACTTATTAGGTGGATGATTTGAGGTTTGGTATTTAATTTTAGATTTCTTCAAATATTCTGGATATTAATCCCCTCTCTGTTGTATAATTGAGAAATATTTTTTTGCTTTGGTTTGGTTTGGTTTTTTGAGACAGGCTTTCCCTGTGTAGCCCTGGCTGTCCTGGACTTAACTTGTAGATCAGGTTGGCCTCGAACTCACAGAGATCCATCTGACTCTGCCTTCTTGAATGCTGGGATTACAGGTGTGCGCCACCATGCCTACCTGGGAAAGATTTGTTTAAAGCAGTGTAATTCTTATGGACTGTGGAGTTTGTCAAGTAGTGGACCCTCCTTGATGAATGTTAGGTGTTTTCGTTTTGTCACTTTAATTTTTTAGTCAAGGAATGATGTATTAGCTCTAATAGCTATATTAAATTCGTGTTTCGGGTTTCTAGTTAGCACTAAAGAGAATTGCTTGGGTTGTCCCACCCTTTTCCTTTTACCTTTTTCAACTGTGTTTTACTTTTTTTTTTTTTTTTTTAGTTTAGTTTAGTGAAAATGCAGGGTGGGAACTGGAAGGTCCCAGGCAACTAAATAAATGCCTTGGAAGTAATGTCATTTATTTGGAAAATATTTGAAACCACGTGGCCCAGAGGCCAGAAAATGGTGCCCATGTGCCACAGGGAGAGTGTGGCGTTGGTTCTGTCCCTCCACCTTTATGTGGGTTCCAGGGATTGAACTCAGGTCATGAGACTTGGCAGCGAGTACCTCTGCCACCTGAGCCGGGGTTTTGAGTTGAGGTTTTTCTGTGTCCTGCCTGTCTTGGAGTTGCGCTGTCTCTGTCTCTGTCTGTCTGTCTGTCTGTCTGTCTCTCTCTCTCTTCCCCCCCCCCACCCCCCATGTCTCCTCTCACTCCCCCTCTCTCTCCAGACTAAGCTGGCCTTGAACTCACAGAGCTCCGTCTGCCTCTCCCTTCTGAGTGCTGAGATTAAAAGCATGATCCGCCACCGCCCAGCTTGCCCATCTTTTTTATTTTTTAAAGATTTATTTATTTATTAAATACACAATGTTCTGCCTATACTCCAGGAAAGGGCATTAAATGACATTATAGATGGTTATGAGAGCCACCATGTGGTTTCTGGGATTTGAACTTGGGACCTCTGGAAGAGCAGTCAGTGCTCTTAACCTCTGAGCCATCTCTCTAGCCCCACCCATCCTTTTAAAAAAGAACTGTTTCAACGCTGTAGACCAGACTGGCTCTACCTCACAAGTGCTAGGATTAAAAGTGTGCCACCTTGCCTGGCAATACCTAGTTTTATAAAAGTGTATGCTTTTGTGTGTATCTGTGTATAGCGATCCCTCTGCCACCCAAGGATTGAATGGTTGGTACTTAAAGTCCTATATTTAAGCTTTTAAACGTTTTTTAAAAATACATTTGCCTCATATCTTAAGGCCATTATGGCCTGTTGTAATTTTCTTCTGTTTTTTTTTCCCCCTTTTAAAACAGGGTTTCTTTTTGTTTGTTTGTTTGTTTGTTTTAGGTTTTTGGGTCTTTTGAGACAAGGTTTCTCTATGTAGTCTTGGCTGTCCTGGACTCAAATTGTAGACCAGCCTGGCCTTGAACTCACATCTATCTGCCTGCCTCTGCCTCCTGGTGCTGGGATTAAAGGCATGTGCCACCACTGTGTAGCCTTAGCTGTCCTGGATCTCAATCTGTAGACTAGGCTGGCCTCAAACTCAGAACACAGATATCCGCCTGCCTCTGCGGATTAAAGGCCTGCCTGACCCTATATTATTGTGTATATATGCTTTTTAGATAGTACGTGGAAAAATTATAGTCTAAAAATAGGATGATGTTTACAGGAGTCTACAATGAAAGTAAACCCTTCAAATGGGTTAGGGGGAGAAGAAATACGCATGCTTAGGAGCAATAAGAATGTGAGAATCCTACAGTTGGGCACATGGTGAATTTTGTTAAGGTTGTTCAGAATGAAGATCATCCCCTTCTTGCCAGGTTGGAGGTAGTTGTACTTAGTAGTCGTAGTAACTTAGTGTAAGCAGTTGAACATCATCAGGCTGAGCCTGAACACAGAACTCCATGTGACGGGGCAAGGTTGTGTCCTAGGGGTGTTCTCATTGGATTATTATAAATATTAATTAAGATGATCTGGAGAAAGTTCTTAGCACTAGCCATGGCTTGAGTTCTCAGTAAACATTACCTTTAGTAACAATGCAACTTTTTCCTTACCCTGCAGTTATTTTTAAGCATAAAATGGAATTAACACCTGGCAAGAGGAAGACATGATCTGGTTTACCCAAGATACAACAGTGTAAATCCAGTGTCTCATGTTTTTACATGCTTTTTTTTCTTTTGTTGTTGTTGTTGGTGAATCCAGGTAACTCCATTTCCAAGTACTGGATTTATAAATGGGTTTACATCTCCAGCCTTCAAACCTGCCACGTCTCCCCTGACATCGCTCAGACAGTATCCTCCTAGAAGCAGGCAAGTTCCAAGGGTGCTTTCAGTGTTCATGAGCTTCATGTTGCGCTGTTCCAGGTTATCTGTAATGAGAGATCTGTGTAACCACTAATAATGCTCATCAGAGATGAAACTACCTGAAACTTAGAACTGTATTCTATATGAAGACTGAGTCCTAGAGCTGGCTGTAGTAAGGAAATGGTTCTCTTCAGAGAAGGCTTTTGGGGCAACTTTGGCCATGTGTTTATTAAGTAGGAAGCAGGTCTTGACATACATGTCCCACATTAGCATGCTCATTCTACCCTCCTTGATTGCTTTATAACTCAGCATATACAAACATCTCATTTGCAGGAATCCTAGTAAGTCTCATCTGCGCCATGCGATTCCTAGTACAGAGAGAGGGCCTGGGCTGCTAGAAAGTCCTTCAATATTTAACTTCACTGCAGATCGATTAATTAATGGTGTCCGGAGCCCACAGACGAGGCAAGCAGGGCAAACTAGAACACGAATACAAAACCCTTCAGCTTATGCCAAGAGAGAGATTGGAACTGGGCGTGTGGAGCCAAGTAGTCTTGAATCCTCTCCTGGTTTAGGGAGAGGAAGGTAAGTTTCTCCCATATTTTGTCAAGCAGATATTATGTGCCTATCATGAACTACTAATATTTTAAATTTCAATTTAGATGTTTGATAATCATATCCTAATACACTTGAGAAATATCAAATAGAAGGCTGTAGAAGGTTTCCCTTGACTCCTCAGAATAGCCAGTTCTAGAGCAGATACTTCAGTGCTTGCTTCCTTTTTTTTACTTAAAAGCATGACATTTTCTTTTATAAACCTCAGGCTAGCATTTAGAAGCTGTACCAGCCTCTGCTCTTCCTGTTTGCAGTTAGTCCTGGCCGCCTCGGTGGCTGCCCTCAACAGATGGCCTCCAGGGTGCCCCACGTGGAGCTCAGCTGGACAGTGCATGCCCAGCATAAACACGGTCCTGGATTTAGTGCCTAGTGCTCTGCAAATAACAATAAACTAGGACCGAGCAGGCAGTGGGATGTAGAGACAAGTGCAAGGTTTGTAGCAGGCAGGTGACTGCCTAAAGTCCATTTCTTGTAAATTTATTTATAAACCAAAAGTTGCTCTTGTGAAACAGTTCCTGTTGTTGAGTAAGAAGTTCTTGGCGCCGTGGTGTTTGTTGTTGTTACCTAGAGTGCTTTCCATACATTGAGAATGTCAGCTGCTGTGCGGGCTTCTCTCCTGCCCCTTAGACGTCCTCTAAAGATGTGAGATTAGAAAAGACGTAGGTGGTCTTAGGGTTGGCGCCCTGCCCAGTATTGACTAGGCTAGTTGCTAATGTCATGAAACCAGCCAGGAAAATCCTGATTTTCTTCTGACAAATGCTGAGCAAGAACTTATCTAAGCTTTTTCTTTTAACCTACTTTGAAATGTTTAATTGGGAGGGGGGGCGAGGAAAGTCTTAAAATTCCCATACATAAGTAATACAGCATGGTTAGTGACAAATTGAAACTCAAACTGTTGCTTCCTCTTTCTTGATACAGACACAGAGCAAAGGCACACCTCTGAGGTACAGCAGGGTGGGGTCTAGACCACCTCAGTAAAGCTGGTGTCATGGCACAGTGAACCACACAGAGTTTTGTTTCAGTGTGCCGAGTGATTCAGAGTGCTGAAGGTTAGGGTGGGTGTGCAGGGCCAAGAATACAACACTGCCGTCTTTTGTTCTTTTGTTTTACAAAGCATATGCTGCCATTAATTTTACCCACACAATGTGTGTATTGGGGGCCAGAACTCTCACCCCTGCTGCCGCCTAATCGCCCAGTTATGGCCTCAACCTTTTGTTGTCCCTCCATCACCACTGGCAAGGCCTGGGTCAGCAGTAGTTCTCTTTCAAGACACCGTATTTTCTCTCTCTGATCTGTAGGAAGCAGCTCCTTCAGCCACTGAAGGGCGAGTGAGGTCATATTCAGGAAGCTCTTGAAGTTCACTGAGCCCAGCTCTCACCCTGTTTCCCCTCCTCTGAAATGGCTTCCTTCACTAAAGCCCAAACTCTTTTGACTCTTCCCACCGATCATCAGTGTTTGGCAGCACCGGAAGTGCTGGGTCCTTTCCAGAAGGGTTTGGTTGACTTTCCCTGTCAGAGGGATCACTGTTGTCTATGAAATGTAGTTTCCCGTTTTGTTTTGGGGTAAGCAGGCGACAGTGTCTCTCATTGAACTGGAGCTCACTACATAGGCCAGGCTGGCTGACTCTAGGGTTCTCCTTGTCCCGAATACCCCAATACCAGGACTGTAAACATACCTACCTGGCATTTTTATTTTTGAGAGTCTGTGCTGTCTCTCTAACGTTCTTATGTGTGTACAAACATACATGTTTGGGTAGTGCATATGTCGAGGCCAGAAACAATGCCAGCCATCTTCATCTATTACTCTGCACCTTGATTTTTGAAACAGGGTCTCTCACTGAGCCTAGAGGTGGCAATTTGGTATACTTTGCTGGCCAGTGAGCTGCAGGGATCTGCCTGCTGTTCCTTGTGCATGCTGGGCTTACAGGTGCAGCATTACACCTGGCTTGTATGTGTCCTAGAGCTTCAAACCCAGGCCCTCTTGCTTGCCTGACAGCCATTTATAAGCAGCACCCCTAGTCCAATGCCTGGCTTCTTAAAATGTAGCTTCTGAGGCTCAGACTCGGGTCTTCATTCTTGGGCAGCAAGCATTTATGACTGACCATTTACCCAGCCCCTATGAAATGTATTTATTAAACACTAAGGTCTAAAAGTTGAAGTTATTTTTGACCCATGACTGCAGAATGCTTGCTGTGTTAATTTTTCTAAACGTGTTATAAATCTCGTGTGTTTCCATCAGAGCTCTTGGACAGCCTGATGCATTGGCAACAAACAGCCATCTGAAGTGGATCTTGTGCATTGAATAACACGTTGTCAATACTTGCTAAAGCATTCAGTAACCAATTGTATTAGTCACCAGCCACCTTAGTCCCTGGTGGAGAGTCAGCGGCCATTAAAGCTTCAGTGCTGGGCAGTGACTTCTCTGCAGCTGTTAAGGCCTAGATTGTGTTTCCTTTCAATGGAAAACTGTTTGACTTAGTTGAACCATTCTTGTGGGTCATGGTAGGTGGATCTTCTGGCTACCTCACTACATCCTCTGCCTCAGCACCTGCTACTTCATCTGTGCTCTGGTATAACAGAGATACTTCTTCCCTGCACGTCACCTGCCAACCTCTGCAGCATCTATAGTTTCATTTCCTCTTTCAGCCCCCAAAGGATTAAACAGAGGGAGCCTTCCTATCCAGCAGACTTGATCCTCTAGGAATATTGTGGCTAATTTGGTCCTGTGTTTGGAATGTGTCCTCTGTTAGCAGGAAGGCCGTTGGCTCTCTTATTGCCCGTGCATTCACTGGCTGATGGTGTGGCAGGTGCTTAGCTACTTTCTGCACTGATGTGTCTTTTTCACTCAGTTTAATCATTTGTAGATTTTGAAGAGAAAGACATGTGACTCTTGCTTTTACTTAAGCACCTAAAGGCATTGTACAGTTCATTTCAGCACTGTCACATCCTAGAGAACAAGGGCATGTGAAGCCGGTCAGTTAAATCTCAGACATATATTCACCTATACAGCCACCATCTTACATAGGTGAAGCTCATGACATCCCAGAACAACTGTGGTAGTAACCTCAAAACTCAGACTACCGTAACGTCCACAAGAAAGTTTGAGATATTACATGATTTTTAAAAAGTGTGGCACAGAGACACAGAGTGAGTAAATGACAGAAGAAATAGCATGGAAACACTTGCTTGGCTGGGGCTGCCCCTTGGAAAAGTCCACAACCACGAAGGGCAACAATGGGACAGGTAGGGAGTATCTTCTGCTTTCAGGGTGTTTCGAGAGTGTAGCTTGAAGACAGATTTGAAAGCAGCACCTCCCACAGGCACCATGGTTTAGGAGAACTAACACCTGCCTGTGAGCCACCAAAGAGAAGAGCTACACCGGCCATTTTTATAGCAAACGGGTTATTGGGGACTGAAAAGTCAAAAGGGAACATTGAATAACACAGCGTAGTGACACCAACCCAAGGACTATGGTTGGGTTCTTAAAGGCTAGAATCTTGAGAGAAGGGAGCCTGGACCACAGACCTGCTGGGCCCAACAGACACTGGAGAAAGATTGTAAGCGGAAGGGTAAGTTCCTGTGTTCTTCCAGCACTTGCTAATGAAAGCTTCACAAAGCTTCCTGACAGAGGCAAAAGAGTGTCTGCAGAATCACAAAGGTAGGGCTGAGACTAGAGAGTGCCCTGTTAACCAGGAAGCTCTGGTTTGCTGATGTCGTCCCTGTTAGTCTCCCAGCAGTGTCTGAGCTTTCAGGGAACCACTGAACAGGGATATGCTTTTACCAGACAGAAACAGGCTTCACACTAATGGAGACTCTCACTGTATTCTCAGCAAAGGAGTCGTGTTCCCACTTAACCTGTGACCTAAGTGATGAACACTTCAGAGAGAAGCTTATAAGTACACTTAGCTAACACGCGCTACGTGCACATGCTGAGCCATGAGTGTATGTACCTTTCAGACCTTGTTTCTGAACCATGGACTGATGGAACCATCCTTCTTCTTTCTGCATCATATGTTCTGTGTCCAGAGGGTGTCCTCAGAGGCAGGACGGTAGTCTACATCCTCCTTCCTGAAGGACCTGACCAACCACAGAGTTCGCATGTCCCCTTCCACTGCTCTTCCCTGAGGTCTTGTTTCCTGTTAATTTTCCTGTTGCTCTGAAGCGCTAAGAGGTTCCCATAGAGTCTCCAAGGCTGCCCTTGTGCCTTCCCAGATCAGGATAGGAAACCTCAGTGGCCGGCCGGTGGTCTTGACTTTGTCAGTAGAAGCTCTTAGTTCACAGAGCAGAGGCATGCCATGTGGGCCCAAACATGCGAGCTCCCGGTATTCCTGTATACACTGCATGGCGCCTGTGTCTCTGTCAGAACAGGGCATGTGCTGTGCGCAGCAGTTCTGCGGCTGTCCTCACTCTAGAATCACTGTCAGAGTGATGGGCACTGGTAACATGTTCCAGGACGTCCTGTCACTACATGGGATTACTGCACCCAGTAGGTTCTTAGTGGGCTACTGAGGCTCTCTGAAGGCAGTGATGCATTTTATAGGAGACCATAGGCTGGCAGGGAGGCACCGTTGTCAAGTGTCGTTGCTGTTGGTGCACACAGGCACCCACACAAAAGCCACTCCACTGTGGAGTCTGGAGGCAGCGACTGTAACACAGGTGCTCACAGTGTGTACTCCATATCAGCACTTGTTACCTCTCTCATCCACATGGCCAGAGGCCTGCTCACTGTGGGACCCTGGGACCCATTCCTACAGGTTACTGCTGATGCCCAGCATTATGGCACAGTACCTCATCTGTGCTCAGGAGTTTAGCCCCTACAAAGCCGACTCAGCAAAAAGGCAGGCTCTGTTTCCTTCAGGAGAATGGGTTTTTACTACAGACGCCCTGGATCCACTCCAGAATTAAAAAAAGGTTGTAGCCAGAGGGTCTTTAGAGCATTCCTCAAGCATAGTGCTCTAATAAGAACCTTTGAGGCAATTATTAATTTTGTATAAATAAATTAAATATTGTCTTAAGTTTATATAAATCTCCTTTGGGGGAGTCTGTACAGTTAAAACAGTAGGAGGGATAAATAAGAAAAATGAACTTAGGAGTTGAGGCTCATGGGGGTTTGCTGGACCGCAGACCCAGCATGCTGTAAATACTGGTGCAGTGGCTCTCTGTATGCTGCAGGGCCTTTCTGCTCAGGGGCTGGCTGCTGTTGGTAGGAAGACAAGCTTAGGGTTAGGGACATGTTAGGCTTTTGCAATAAGGGTAATTATAGTTTTTTACTCGTGTTTTGAATAGTTCACCTATATAGTTTGGTGTCAGATTTTTGTGGTATATCTTCTCATTCCAGCTGAGGGGCCATTTAAACATTCAAACCTTAAACACTCTAAGTAGATGGTAGATAAGTTGTTGTAATAACTACTTTTCTATTATCTTTTTGGGCATCCTAATGACTTACTCTCAGCCTTTGGATTTTGTTGTTTATACTTTTGTTTAAGGCCGTAAGACCATCTTGTTATATGCCCCGGGCTGACTATCTTCCTGCCTCGGCTGCCCCGATACTAGAACTGCAGGCATGTGCTGTGAAACTTGGGCTCTGATTGTCCTTTTAAAGTTGACTTTAGAATCAAAATTTATTGGTAAAAGACTGCCTAAGTTAGTGCATGCTACTTTGAACATGTTAACAAAGCATAAGCTTGGCAAACTTTCCAAGTGAGAAGAAAAAAATAGTGGTCTTTTACTTTCTTCTCTTAGGAAAAATTCCTTTGGCTACCGGAAGAAAAGAGAAGAAAAGTTTACAGTGAGTACATAAAGTGGGATGTGGAGATATATGGGGTATATGGTGTGTGTGTGTGTGTGTGTGTGTGTGTGTGTGTGTGTGTGTGTGTG
>OU015749.1:2699414-2714206 GCA_907169655.1 Acomys percivali | reverse complement strand
TGTGTGTGTGTGTGTGTGTGTGTGTGTGTGTGTGTGTGTGTGTGTGTATGTATGTATGTATGTATAGAGCCAGATGTCTTACCTACCTTATCATGCTGAGCTAGAGTCCCCTGCTGAACTAGAAGCCGCTAATTCAGGTAGTCTGGGAGGCCAGTGAGCTCCTTTGACCTCATGCCTCTTCCCATCAACTCTGAGGTTCCAGACATATAGCTGTGGTTATCTTTATACATCAATACTAGGGATTTGAACTCAGGTCCTCGTGTTTGTAGAGCAAGCCATCTTATTCATTGAAGCGTCTCTCTAGACCAAAATGCTTATTTTTACAAAACATTTAAATCTAATAGTAAGCAAACATCAAAGTTAATTAAACGGATTAAGGCTAAGATATGAGGAGGAACACTGGAAAAAAAACTTTAAGGTGATATTCTTAAATAATTGACATTTTGGCCTAATGAAGAAAGAATTGTGGAGTTTTTAGGAATGCTGATGACCAGATGGTTTAATGGTGTACTCCGGCAATACGTAAATGAGCTGTTCTCAACATTTGCAGGTAGGAGCTCACTTTTATGATAGTACAGTCTGTATGTGGCTGCTCAGAAAGGTCCTCAGTGTGATAACTATAGTGGGTTTTAAGCAGGAGACACTGGGAGATGTCTAAGACCCAAAGTGGGTGCTGAGACCTGGTTAATGAGGAGCACGCACCACACGCCACATGGTGGCTTCAGAGGTGATGCCGCGGCCAGACTAGCACACGCCTGTCTCCCTTTGCAGCGTGTGAGCCGTGGCCGTCCTTGTGCCCTAGATCTTAGCAACCTGGAAATGCAGATGTCTCTCTTACCTTTAGTAGAGAACAGTTACTTTTTTCTCAGCAGGAAGCACTTTCTGGCTTCCTCTGTCTTATCTGAATTTCTATCATTACTGCTTTTGCATTTAGGGCCATTATTAAATGAGGTGAGGATTCTTTAAGCAAGCTCTGTGAGATCACATTTGATTACCAAGAGGGCACTAACAGAGCAGTTGTGAGGACCCGTAGCCAGGGAAACCTCAGCTAAAGATTTCCAGTACAGCCTTAATTTGTCACCTTAGATCCATGACATCCTTTAACCTGCTTACATTTGATTTTTTAAAAAATATTGTTACGGTTTAGTTTATTTGTATGTGTTGGGTGTGTGTCTTAGCACATGCATGACCCATATATGAAGGTCAGAGGACAACTTGTGTGAGTGGTTTTGTTTTTGTTTTTTGTCTTTCTATCCTGTGGGTCCCAGGGATTAAGCTTAGGTCCTCTGGCGTGGCAGCAGGCGTCTTTACCCACTGGGTGCTCTCACTGGCCCATGGCTTACATTTGAACTCGGCATTGTTGTTTTCTGGACTCTGCTCATGTTTTATCCTACTGGCCTAAATTTCATGTTAGGTGGGCCGTAGAAATTATTTTTGTAACATTTATAGACTTTTTTTCAGACAGATGTGAGAGTCAGAAGGTTCCTTGCCTTGCTCTCCTGCTGCCTTGTCGCTCATCACTTGTGTGGCCTCACTGGGTGTCATTGTGTTGCAGAGCAGTCAGACTCAGTCTCCAACACCACCAAAGCCTCCGTCACCGAGCTTCGAACTGGGGCTGTCCAACTTCCCCCCGCTACCTGGAGCCGCAGGCAATTTGAAGGCAGAGGACTTATTTGAAAACAGGCTTTCCAGCTTGATCATAGGATCTTCAAAAGAAAGAGTAAGCTATGTGTCCCAGTTGTAACATTTGCTAGTGTTTTTAAGCACTGCTCTTGTGCATGGACCTGACCCAGCTTCTTCACACAGATTAAAAGGAGGAAATAACTGGGAGAGGTTTGAGGTTTGGGTGATTAGAGTTTGTCATTTGGTATTGGAGCCAGGGTCAAGCCACCCTTTCTCTTGCCATCTGCTGAGTTGCCGGTGGAACCTATGCTGTACAGATACCTAGATTCATTTTTTTAGTGTACAACTTATTTTTATATTATGAATATTGGTGTTTTGACTGTACATATTCTATAACAGCAGTTACAGACAGTTGTGAGCTGTCATGTGGGTGTTGGGAATTGAATCTGGGTTCTCTGGAAGAGCAGCCAATGTTCGTAATTGCTGAGCCATCTCTCCAGCCCCACCTAGGTTCATTTTTGGTGTTGTCGTTTAGAGCTTTTGTTTCACAAAATACAGAATGAAACATAAGAATATGAATTACAGCAGAAATGAGACTTAGGTTCACTTTGCTGCAGCCTGGTCGTTTTGGGTAAACTCTAGGCTGCAGCAAGGTGTTTCACTGCTAGTCCCAGCTGAGATTCCTTTCTGGGGCTCCTTCTGCGATATGCTTAGCTAGCAGGTTGTAAGTGGGATTTGTCTCTCTGCCACATCAGTGTTTGAAGACTGTGGGACATGCAGAGACATTACTTTCTGCCCAGTTGCTAAAGTATGTTGGACAGGGACACACACACAGAGTCGGGTGCGGAGTGGCCCTGGTTGCAGGCATCCCTTACGCTGCAGCTGTCAAGTGTGGCTGTATAGCAGGTCGCACATCTGTCTTTTCTTCAGGGGTCGGGCACTGGTCTGCAACCGAGTTTAGAGCTACAGCAGTTAGGCATATGGCTTTGCTACAGTATCTTGAGACTAAGGTCAGGTAAAAGGTTTAGTTTTTTTCATATTGGAAGGTGGTAATTGCTGCTGTTTTTAGCCATGGAAACTGCTTTCCAGGAGTTTATATGTTTTAGTAAGGGTCTCATGTTAAAATTGGGATGTCTTGGAAATTATAACTCTTAACGTCCACATAATAATTTCCAGTTACCTTATAAAACAGTAGAAATTACGCATTTCAACAATGATGAAGTCTTGTTTTCAACTTACATCTTCCTCCCTTGGGTAATAAGTAAAAGAATATTAGCAGGCCTCCTCAGCTTTGTAGACAGTTGCTGCTTTGAGGATACTTGAGTTTCTGTGGAAAGCCTTTCTTGAAGAAAGAATTGCTGCTTTCTGAAAGGCTGGGCCTGATCCTGTGGCCACGTTACAGTCTGCACTGCTGCCAGGATGTACAGGATGTGCAGGAACTACACAGGACTTGGGACTTTGGGACATTTTGCCCCTCCGTGCTTGACATGGGATTGTGACTCTTTGCAGAGTGTCTGTGAATCTGTGTTTTGTCAGAGTTGGCGCGTGTGGAATCTGAGCCTGCTTTTACAAATAGGAAGTCATTGGCTACCCTGTGCTCTAGGCTTTCTCACTTGAGCAGTCATAAGGAATCTCTGCTTCTCAAGCCAGCAGAGCCTCAGGCAAGAGTGTAAGCTGTACCATTCTCCTGAAACTGCAGCTCCAGTTACTTTATTTTACCTTTGAACTTTTACCTAATTTGAACAGAAAGGCAGCTAGTAAATTTGTCCTTTTGTATTTAAACTTGTAACCAATTACTTACTAGCCCTAAAATTGCAGTTGTACTGAGCAAGTCATTGGCATAATTTCTGAATCACTCACGACTTAGCTGAGTGGCCTTGCTTGTGAAATTGGGTAGAACAAATGAGTGGCCTTACCTGTGAAGTTGGGTACAACAGGTGAGTGGCCTTGCCTATGAAACTGGGTAGAGCAGGTGTATATACCTGCTATGGTTATATGCCTCCTACCACCAGGCACTAAGTTTATATAGGTGTGGATATGTTTTGTATTAGTTACAAGAGTGGATCATAGTATAACTGTTGACAGTTCGGCCCCTGCTTTGGGAGCCCTGACACGATGAGTGAGTAAGGTGTGTTTAGAAGCTGTTGCCTTGAAGACACGCTCACACATGATCATCATGCATTGGCTGATAGCAAGAAGGCTGAGTGCAGATGACAAGCTCAGTGCGGTTGCTGTATTTCATGGAGGCTTTTTCTGTGTCTTTGTGCGATGACTTGGCAGTTTGCTGGGAGGTTACCACTGTTCTGTTGGCTTGGAGGGTGGACATGTCATTCAGATCAGTCAGCAGGGCTTGGGAAGCAGACTGCACAGAATGGTTAGAGAGTGCCATGGTTCTCATGGCTAGACCCTTATCTTCTTGGGCAAAGATCTGACAACTTGTAAATTGCTACTTTAATGATTTTCAGATCAGTGCAGATGCAAGCACAAGCACTGTTCCTGTAGTGGTCTCCAGAGAGCCATCTGTGCCAGCACCCTGCGCTGTGTCCGCAGCCTTTGAACGTTCCCCTTCCCCAGCCCGTTTACCTGAGTGAGTATCAGTGTTCTACCAGCCTCTGCCATATATGAGTATGAGTGACCTGTAATACTAAATGTGATTCTTAAACCAGGTGGCATTTTCACAGGGATCCCAAGGTGGCAGAAAAGCAGAGGGAAACCCACGGTGTGGACAGACTCCCTTCTACCCCTACTCCAACTGCATGTAAATCAGTGCAGGTGAATGGAGCAGCAACAGTAAGTACCTTGCCTGCCTCCTCAGCACTAAGTCATTTTGTGTATGTCCTGCTTCCAACTATTTCTAATCATTGGATGGTTTTCATTTGCTGGTGCCTTCATTTCTCTATACGGTATCACTGACCCTTTCTATTTCAATATGGGGTCTCTCAGACAGTAACAAGGTCCCAACTCTGTCCTGTATGGAGTATGACAATTTCTGCACTTACTGTGTGTGTTGCATATATAAAGAAGAATTAGCGGGGCAGTGGTGGCGCATGTCTTTAAGCCCAGCACTCAGAAGGCAGAGGTAAGCAGATTTCTGAGTCTGATGGCAGCCCAGTCGACAGAGCCAGGGCTACACAAAGGAACCCCATCTTGAAAAAGAAAACAAACAATGGCAACAACAACAAACAAAAACAAAAACAAAAAAGAGTCTGTCTGCTTCAAAGGCTTAGACAGATGGGGGTTCTGAGAGGCAGGGTGAATCCGTAGCTTCTTCATCCTTTTCAGGGGAGGGACTAGGAGGAGTGGAGAGGAAAACTGCGGTCGGGATGTAATATGTGAAACAAGAGTGAAAGAAAAAAAGGCACGAAAAGTAATTAACCAGAATGACTAAAAGGAGCAACATGATGTCCTGTTGACCTGTTTAAGTCCCAGTGATTGGGCCCAGTGTGGCGGCTCGGGCCAGGGCAGGAAGATGGCCACAAGTTTGAGACCCCTGGTCTCCATAGCAAGTTCTAGCCAGCCAGGGATACATAGTGAGGCCCTTGAGTCTAGTAGTTTCTGTCCTTGATGATCTAGCATCTCTTACACGTGGTAGGCAGAGGCAGGGAGATGGAACTTGCACAAGTTCCGTTTGAGTGCCAGACTAGCTAGGCTGCATAGTAAGACTCCATCTCAGACTCAGGGAATGGAAGCAGGAGCATGAAGTGACGCGCACCTCACACGTGCTGAGGCCAGCCTGTGCTCCACAAGCTGCCCTCTCAGTCAGTGCACAGAGAGCCCCAGGCTCACTCCCTGTGTGCAGAGCGCCTGTACCAGTCCTGTCATGGGTCAAGGGAAACAGGGCCAGTATTTGTGTCTTTTTTTTTCCCCCTTGGGCCTCTTAGGCATCCGTGTTTCCCAACATGCTTTAAAGCTTCATGTTGGGCAGAATTTGGTCACCATTTCATTGCTGTGCCTTTATGGCTGTTAGCTTTTTTAAGGAGGTACTTCTATAGTATCTTGGGAGGAAAATTGTACTGCAAGAAAAGGCAGCATTGAATTTTTAAAAATTATTTTATTTTTGTGCATATACATTTATATTATTACACATATATACAATAGATTACCTATGGCAAAAAGAGCCGTGACACAATCAGGAATTACATAAATGTTACATTCTTAGTGTTTTGGCTATTTGTATTTGACAGCTTTGAAGAAGATATCTTTCCTATCTTGGTGCATCTAAATTTCTGAATGTAAATCAATCTCCATAACATATTGTCATTATTAAGTTAGAATACCTGTCTAGACCTAAAAACATCTTAACCTCGAAACAGTTAATCTTTATTGTAAAACTAAGCTGGTCTTCAACTCCCTCAGAGACTTAAGAAAGAGTAAACTTGGTTATCTGAGTATGCCGGGAGTGCAGGTTAGTAGCTTTCCAAATGAAAAGATGAGAAGAACAGTTTTCTACCTGAACAGTCACCCAAAACTCTCTATAATGTTGGAGCATCTTCTTCAGCCTTCTGGCCCAATTTATCTGACAGACATATTTGTGAGGCAGGAACTGTTGAGGACTTGCTTACCCTGTCTTGTCAGAGTTTGGCTGTTGCCTCTGCCTGCATCCGAGCTTGCCCTTTTTAAGGCAGAGTTCTGTCTGTGGTAGAAATGAGGACCTTTTGTCCAGGGGCTAGTTTGCCACATTTGAAGCCGTCTCCGTAAGAATATATCTCTACTCTAACATGAGTTATTTATTGTACCCATATAACTCAATTATAACACAAGGTTCACTTCCAGTGCTTTGAAAGTGCTATCAAGCTGTTTAGGAGAAATAAGTTATACAAGTTAAATGTTAGTAGATTAAATCATGCTCCTGTCAATTGCTACTCAATTTTTATCCCAAGAGTATACATCTTAGGTACAGCAGATAGATATGACTCTATAGAAAGACAGGGTCTTCAAAAACCCCAGAGACATGCGGAACATAGCATTTGAAAATGTCTCTGATTACTTTAAAGATTGATTGACAATGAGACAGGTTAACTCCTAGCAACACCCAGCCTACCTCAAAGAAGATAACGAGCATTGAATTTTTTTAAAACCAAAGACATCTGAGTTTTTAAAAAATACTTATTTTTTTTAAGTATGTAAGTACTCTATCTGCATATACACCTGCACACCAGAAGAGAGCATCAGATCTCATTATAGATAATTATAAGCCACCATGTGGTTGCTGGGAATTGAACTCAGGACCTCTGGAAGAGCAGACAGTGCTCTTAACCACTGAGCCATCTCTCCAGCTCCCATGACATCTGATGTTGTTGTTGTTGTTGTTTTAGTCTTGAAAAAATTGAACTTTTTCCGAAACAACCATGATTATCTTAGAAAAATGGATATATATTTTCAAATTATTTCCTTTTAACAGCAACTTAGCTGTACAGAATCTAAACAAACAAATAAAAAATCCAGAATTGAACGTAAGTCTAGGAAACCCACTTGTGCTTCAGGCCCCTCTGCTCCAGGAACCAGCACTATTGTATTACCTTAATTAGCAGTCCTTCCTTCTGGAATAATTCCAAACTCTGTGACATATTCCAGCACTACAGTGACAAAGTTATCAAACCCTAGAAGTAAGGCAACAGTTGGCGTATCGCAGAGTGGGTGCTTGATGCCATGCACTGTCCACGAGCTCTGGTGGCAGGAGCTCTGGTGGCGGTCACTAGCTGCTATGGACATGCCAGAAGTTACTGTTGAATTTTGTGAATGTCTTAAAAGTAAAAATACCTATGAAGATGGAATTTTGCTTTAAATTAAAACTTACTTTGTGTAGCTACATCCCTGAAGGAGCTTTCATCCCTGCCGTTTTGTATTCATAACCCTACATTTTGTGTTTCCAGGAATTGCGAAAGCCCAGTTATGCAGAGATCTGTCAAAGAACGAGTAAAGAGCCCCCTTCCTCCCCGTTGCAACCCCCAAAAGAACAAAAGCCAAACACTGTGGCCTGTGGGAAGGAGGAGAAGAAGCTTGCTGAGCCTGTAGAGAGATACAGAGAGCCCCCTGCCCTCAAGTCCACTTCCGGAGTCCCCAAAGATCAGAGGAGGCAGCCTGGGCGCCGACCCTCACCCCCAGCTGCCGGGAAACGTCTGAACAGGGAACAGAACACTCCTCCCAAGTCTCCTCAGTGAAAGCCGGATGCCTGGGAGGGGTCTGGAAGAGCTCTGTTCACCACACACAAAGCTCTCCCACTCAGTAGAATGAGCCGCTGGTTAGGAGCTTGCAGTGTCTGTGAGGCCTGTGGGATGCCTGCAAGTTATTTCCTTCTGAGTCGGATTTTCCCCCTCTTGAAAAAAAAAAAATCTATTTTTCAGGATTTAATTATATAATATAAACCTTATTTTAGGTTGGTGCTTAACTGGAGGTGATGCAGAAGTCTGATGTTTTTCAGGATAGAAAATGTATTTATCCTAACAAATGGATATTTTTTATTAAGCCTCCATGTGGCTCTGAATGCAAGCTATATATGAGTTTTTCTAAATTAAGGGAACTATGCTACTTCATTTTTTTTTTTTTTTTAATAACTGGTCTACAAGTGCATATCGGTAGGGTGTCCCAACAGATGGATGAGGGCTGATGTCACTAGCAGGGGCAACCTTGGCCTCACAGAGCAAGGGACTGACAATGTCAGGGTACTGACATACTGGCATAGGAGCTGTGTTTTCATCTAAACCATTAGCTAACAGGTAATTCTAGCTTTACAACAAGATACATATGTATATACAGTTCTTTTTTTTTTTTTTTTTAACCTAATGGGCAGAATGAACCTGTAAAGTGTACCCTAGAAAGACCTGAAACCTTTGAGTGTTGATGTCCTGCAAGCAAGTAACCAGCCTCTCACTCCAGTTCCAAGTGGCTATTATGTAAAATAAATTTAAAGCACATTGTGAATAGAACCTAGGTGAAATTAGAAGCTGTTGCCTACTGACATCACACCATGAAGTTGTACCCTGCTGTTTGGTCCCTGTGAGCAGGCCCCCTGGCTCCCAGCCCAGTGTGCCTGCTCTGTCTGTGTCCCACAGTCCTGCTGGAGAGCCTTGTCTTAGCCAGCTCCGTGTGGATGTCTTCCTGTCCCTCTGCGTCGGCACGTGGATTGAGAAGTACCTAGCCATGAGAGAGTGCTGTTTGCCTGGTGGAGGACAGAATCCTTGCTCTTTTTACCTCCAAGACGAGGGTCTCGTTGATTCTTTCTAGAAGCACTGCACGTCTGAAGAACAAGAGTGCAGTGAAGTTAGCAAGTTTATAATAAAGCTACAGATAAATTATTTTGTTTTAAAATGCCTAAAATTTTTCTTTTGAGTATTCTAAGCAGCAGACATTAAACTATTTCCTGCTAACTGTAACCATACAGCTTATTTCACAAAATGCTATTTAACAAGACTGAAGGTGGTTTTGGTTTCTTTTCTTTCTTTCTTTTTCTTTTCTTTCTTTTCTTTTTTTTTTTTCTTAAAGAAAAAAAAATTATTTCCATCCAATATTTAAAGACTTGAATTTTATTTAAACTTGAAAATGACTTTGCCTTAACTTTTGTATAAGACAGCTTAGAGCTCACGGAGACCAGCCCCTGGGTTGGTGGGAGTGGATCAGTTACTCAGTTACCGTGTGGATCTCCTGGTGTTGGTTTTGCTGAGAACGGCATCTGTTGTACAAGAACTCCAGTGGTTTTTGTAACACACCATACAGATCTTCAACAGTTGATCTTTTTTCAGATTGTTGAAAAATCCTGTAAATGCAAATAGTCGCTACTGTGTTAAATCTGTGCACTTGGGAGTGTGCTCTGCCTGTACAGTGTAAATAATCAGAACATATGAGAAAGGTACCCTACAGAGAAGAATCTGATGAAAATTATTGATATATTATAAATGTTGCTGTTGAGCTGGATGTAGATGAACTGAATGTTGTGGTTTGAGTGTTACTTTAATTTGTTAAGGTTTTTCTTTTCCCCTTATGCTGGTGTGTTGAACTGATTTTGCCTCTTTGCTGCAAAAGGGAAATGGAAAGTCTTATTAAAAGCCTTTGGATGTTTTCATACTCTTAAAAAGTATGTAAGTACATACTAATCATATCTGATGTCTAAAGGAGGGTATAGAGAGCAGAGACTGGCAGGATCCTCCAATGAAAGTAAAACCAGAAATGTACTAATTAAAATCATACTGTGCTAAGAAGTGATTTGTCCTGCCAGAGGCAAAGATGGCCTGATGCATGTGACCACTTCCTTCAGAGCAGCTGTCACCCAGTTACACAGGAACATACGCAGCGCTGATGTTTCAGACGCCTGTGAAAGGAGCATAGGACGAATTTCCTTGTAGATGTCAGATTCTGACAAAAAAAAAGACAAAAACAAAAAAGAAGAAGAAGAAGAAACAACTGGCCTCTTGAACCCACACTAGCAGATACTGTCTATCTGGAAAGGCGAGCCTGAGGCCTCAGGTCCTTCACATGATATGTCTGCTGCAAGAGGGGCCAAACTAGGATCAGCACCCTTCTCCCCAAGGCTGAGCACTGCAGCACGAACGTGTGCGGCAGACCAGCTGTCGGTGCTTGCTGTCTGCTGCCTGGGAGTGTAAAGCTCAGTAGCCGCATGCAAGGGTAGGTCGGGACACTAATTACTGCTTAGCCAGTGACAGTCTGGCATCAGGAACTATAAAGCCTTGCTCAGATGTGATTTTTATAGCACTCTTTTTCAGGAAGCAAAGGTGATATGCCAAATAGCTGTATAATGTCAAAACAGAGACTTCCTGAACACTTTGAGGTTTTCCACTCAGAAAAAAAAAAAAAAAAAGGAAGTTATCACAATAGGAAGCTGTTGGGGTGCATGCAGACTCTTTGCTATGTCACATACAGCAAGTGTGATATGTGGTTTTCATATTCTAATTTTTAAGTTTACTCATTCCTTTCAGTATCTCAAGGTATAGAATCCGAGATACCACAGTCACAAATGACATTTTTAACTTGTAAAATTGTGTGATGATGCTTAATTATCATATGGAAATACGGAATAGGAATCTGGCCCCATTTCACCAGACATGAGTTTCAAGTGATTCCTCTCTCAGTAGTCAGTGTCATGATGTCTCTGTGAATTCTTCCTGTCATTGCATCACTGGTTGCCACTGTTGGGTGGCAAAAAAGAAAAAGAAAAGAAAAAAAAAAAACTAAAAAAAAAAAAAAAAAGTAAAAAAGTAAAAAAAAAAACAAAAAAAGTCTTACATTGCTGTATTAGGGTTTCTGCAGTTGATATTGAAAAACTGGTCCAGTGTGTCACAGCAGGCGACTGATGGTGCATACCTGTCTTTGTGTCCCCTTCAGTGAGCTGTAGTTGTGGGTTTGTGTGCTTTGTAGCCTGTTAGACGGAAAGCAACAGACAATCGAAGATTCCAGGAGCGCTAACAGCTGCGAGTCACAGAACAGCGTGTAACATGGAAGCTTGCCTGAGGGTTTCTGTTTCTGTTTCTACTTTTCATTAAGACTGGAATCAAGCTCACATGTAAACTATTGGTAATTTAAGTTTCCTTTTGTGTCATTCAGTGTAAAACTGTCTAATTTGAAAAAATGTAGGTTATGAAAAATAAAGATTTAGGCACTGTTCAGTTTTTCTTTTGATTCTTTTAAATTAAAAGTTTCTTCAAGAATGCATTTTTTAAAAGATCTTTTTGTTTCACTCTGTCCCCATCACTGTGTGTGAGGATAATACACCGGGGCCCACATATAGTCTGGATTTTACAGTCTTCCAGCCCCTTCCTAAGTTGACAATCCACAGCAGAAGATTGATGAAGTATGCAGTCTGTTGGGATTGGAACTCAGGTCCTCTGGGAGAGCAACAAGTAGGCTTAACCGCTGAGCCATCTCTAGCCCCCTCCAGCATGTCTTTTTGGTTGGTTGGGTTTAGGACGGAATCACTGGCCTGAAACTAGCTGTGTAGACCAGGTTGCTCTGGAACTCAGATCTGCCCTTAGAGTTCTGGGATCAAGTGTGTACCACCACCACACCCAGCGTCCAGTGTGGTGTTTCCCCGAGTTTGTGATGCCCCCTTGTTACCCTACACTGACCACCCAAGTACACCTGGCTCTACCCAGGCTCTCTGATTAGCTCTTAGTGACATCGTTCCCTTTAGCTAATAGGTCTCTTATTATTCCTGAGAGTTTCGCTTGTGCAACTGAGGTCCAGATAGGTGTGCCCCACTGGAGGCCGGGTTCCATCCCTGAGTCTCGCCGTCCAAATTCCTCTTGTCTGCGTGCTGCATGCAGTAGAGTGGGGTGCTCAGTAAATATTTAACAGTATTTGCAGGTTATATGTCCTCCACGCACAGCACTGGCCTCAGAAGTTTAGAAAGAGTATGTGACTTTGCTGTGCCACTTAGTGAAGCTTTAACCTCAACAAAGCTCAGTGGTTTGTCTTAATCATAGATTGCCTGCTAGGCTTGGCTGGGTGGTTCTGGTGATCAGCTGGTAGGCTCGCAGATGTTTGAAATTAACTAGCTCATCCCTTGCTTTCTCCAGATTTTAATGTTTAGATCCTCTTTCCCAAATCATGGGCAGAAACAGCTGATAAAAGAGCACTGTAGGCAGCTGACTGGATACAAGCACTTTTTGAGCCAGGTAAGCTGTTTGCCTACTGATTAAAGGCTGTGGATTTTTCCTGCTTTGCCTTAGGAAGGAAACTAAAAAGAAAAGGCGGCGGGGAGGGGGCACCTACCAAGTTTCCACTGCCCTGTTTCCCAGTGCTTAGAGTCTGTTCTCAGGAACGAGCGTGAGACAGCGCATGCTTCGGTTGCCTAGCCAGGTAAGCCGAGCCCTGTCTTCACGTTGCTGCCAGAGTGTCAGCCATGGGTGGTGCGGGGATGCTATTCTAAGCGAGGTCGAGGGGGAGTCCGTGATGACCGAAGGAAGTGCCCTGAGCTAAGGAAGGATGGCAGTGGCAGAGAAAGTATAGCCTCCTGGTGGAGCTGCAGCCTCCCAACTAAGTGTCCCCTTTGTGTATTTGGGGAGATGTTGCCTCAAAGGCCCCCAGATTCTCCAGTGCCAAGTTTCTGTTGTAGCTGAAAACCAGAGGTGGTGGCATCTCATGAATCCTATGTAAATAACCTCTGTTAAGTATAAAAAGGCACTAGTAAATAGCACTGAGCAAAAACCAAAACAAAACCATGTGGTCTACGGTGATTGCTTGATTGCAGGCCACATCTAAGTGGTACCCTCGTGATGGCCATAGGAAGAATGTTTATTAAAATCTGATTTCTAGCTCCATCCTGGGCCCACTAGAGATGCCTAGAAATCGCTTGACCTATGTGGTAGGACCAGTTGAGGTGGCCTGAGGGATGAAGGACTACAGTAGATGCATGTCTTCTGCCCATCTGCTATTTTTGTTTTGTTTTGAGACAGGGTCTCTCTGTGTAGCCTTGGCTGTCCTGGACTCGCTTTGTAGACCAGACTGGCCTCGAACTCACAGCGATCCCCCTGCCTCTGCCTCCCAAGTGCTGGGATTAACGGCATGCGCCACCACCGCCCAGCCCATCTGTTACACTTTAGACCTGTATGATGTGTCCTGACAGAAACATTGGATTTACGACAGCTTGTTCTAAGGATTGAGCTGAGAAGTTTTGAGAGACACAGCAGCAGCAGAGGGAATGTGGCAGAGGCAGAGGATGGGAAAAGCGAGCTCAGAGCTTGTCCTTTGTGCTACACATACCCTCTGACTCATTCCACACTTGTTCCTTCCAGACATGGTTTTGGCTATTTGGGGTTGTCTGCTGATGCCTGCACTGCTGGGAAGGCCCAGCTCCCTAGAAGTCACTGCCCCAAAGTGTGCGGGGAGGGCTCCCATTTAATTGCCAGCTGTCTTTCTCTAGGCCCACTAAGCCTGGTAGTGACTATGGAACAGAAGAGGTGTCTTCGGTATAGTGGATTGGGTAGGCTTTTTTCCTGGTGACAGAATTGGAAAACAGTGCAGAACCTGGTGCCCTCTTGCACAAAGCTTGTGGCCAGTGAGTGCACCCAGGACCACTGGGAGTCCATGAGTACCAGAGCCAAATTTGCAAAGTTAAAGGACACAGCCTTCTATTGGCCAGCCATGAACAGGAGGCAAGGTGCTGTTGGCCTGCTCACCCAGCACACTGGTGTCTGTTAAGAGTCTTGAGATACGGCAAGATACAGCTTTGGCCACGGAGCCTCCAGAGAAGAAGCAAGCAGCCCCGTGGCCTTGGCCTCGGGCCCGACACCACATCACTACAGTGGGGAAGCCTTTCGCCAGTTCCTGCTGTTTGCTTTCGCCTTATCTTCCTGCTCCTTTTCCTCGTTTAAGATGTAGTTTTCTAACGTAAGCCAAAGCTCCCTATCAGGCGCACCCTAGTTTTATATGTATTTGGTTTCCTTGCCAGTGTCCTTCGTACTGTGGATTATTTACAAGTGTGTTATTCAGCTTCCTCCTAGCTGGGGATTTTCCTGTCTCAGATTGTTAAAATGATTCCGTTGTGGCCAAAGGATATTATGCTTTCTGTTGTGACCGGGTGTGGTTACCTTGGTGAAGGCTGTATACATGTCACTTGTATCCTCTTGGTTAAGGGTGTTGCTGGCTCTTTGTCTAGTTCTGTCTCTTCCTGTAGGTGGAGTAACAGCTGTAGTGACATACGCCTATTCCACTTTGCTATTTCTCTGTCCACCCTAGGTTTCTGCTTTGCTTGTTTTGAAGCTCTGTTGTTTGGTGCATACATGTTCCGGCCTGGTGGATCCACCCCTCTGTTGTCAAAGAATCTCCCTCTTGGACCTGAGTCATTTCTTTGCTCTGAGCTTTCTGCTTTTTCTTTTTCTCTGCTTGTATGGTGCACTGATTGCTTTTTTATTTTCCGCCCACCGATATCAGCATATTTGAAGTGAGTTGCTTGTAGGCAGGATGCAGTTGGGTTGTATTAATCTCACTCTGCCACTTTCTGCCTTTTACCTGGTGTACAAAGCCATTTATAATTACTGTGCTTTTCTTTCTTTCTCTTTCTTTCTTTCTTTCTTTCTTTCTTTCTTTCTTTCTTTTGTTTTTTGTTTTTTGTTTTTTGTTTTTTTGTCTCCCACTTGTTTTGTTTCCTGTTGGTTTGGTTTTCATTTATTATTATTATTATTATTATTATTATTATTATTATTATTATTATTATTATT
>OU015749.1:2681878-2699404 GCA_907169655.1 Acomys percivali | reverse complement strand
TTATTATTATTATTATTATTATTATTATTATTATTATTATTATTATTTTACGTTTATTTATTTGGAAATGGGCACAGAAGTCAGCAGGCTACTTTCAGGAGTCAATTCTCTCTCTCCACCAGTTGAGTCCCAGAGATTGAACTCAGCAAGCAGGCTTGGTGGCAAGTTCTCTTACCTGAAGTGCCATCTCACCAGCCCATGGTCTATTTCTTCTTGTGTGCCTGGATGTTATGACTCCATGACTGAGAACCATGAGACAAGGGCGTCCGTCAAGTTGCCTTTGCCCGGCCAGGCTTTCCTGGATAGAGTCTACTTCACGAGGCAATCCTCTAGACCTGCTGCACTCTGTGTGTGTGTGTGTGTGTGTGTGTGTGTGTGTGTTAGATTTTAATAAGATTTTAGCAGTGCCTACTTCCTGAGGCTCCTCAGAAGTCAGGGAAAACGTTTGGAAGCCCCTCGTGGAAGCAGTTCCCTAATTCACACCCAGCCAGCAGTGCTCAAGTTCTTTGAGCAGCTGTCTGCTCCAGTTTCAGTGTTTGATCACCACATTCCCCTGGTGACTCTGGTTGCTTTAGGGTGAGCCTGTGGCTACATGTCAGTGAGGTAACAGATGTCTGGAGCTTTTTGAAGGATCGCCATAACTCTCTAGAAATGACCTTCATCTGGGGACCGGGGGAGCATCTAGGTTTAAGATAAGAGATGGCAGAGACTAAAAACAGCCATCTTGAAGATAGAACTTGAACCATGGATGAGAACGCTGACATCACAAAGCCCCGAGGCAAGCTAGTGCAGCAGGTGGCACTGCCTTTAGAGTCTTTTTTTTTTTTTAAGATGTATTTATTATTATGTATACAGTACTCTGCCTGCATGTATACCTGCGTGCCAGAAGAGGGCATCAGATCACATTATAGATGGTTGGGAGCCACCATGTGGTTTGCTAGAATTTGAACTCAGGACCTCTGGAAGAGCAGATAGTGCCCTTAACCTCTGAGCCATCTCTCCAGCCCCACCTTTAGAGTCTTCGTGTATACATCTTAGCAGGCCCTCTGGGACCATCTACAGCAACAGGCTGAGTTCACTGCTGCCTGTCTGTCTCAGGGTGGCACTCCCAAGGCCTTTTCTTAAGGAAACTGTTCTCACCCAGCACCTGCTGCAGGGAGACTGGGTTGTGATCCGCTGGCAGGTGGAGGCATCTCTTACCCAGGCCAAGCAATCTGTAAACAGGCTTCCCAGGAGAGAGGAGTGGGTGAGTCCTGCTCTCCCAAGTTTCCCCATAGGGTTGAAGATCACACCCAAGGACCAAGGATGGAAGCATCTTGGTGCCCTAGGTCCTCAGACTTTCTCATCTTAGTGTTCACTTTCCTCCAGGTTCCACTGCTGGCTGCTACCCATCCCCCAAGTCTAACCCTTACAGGACCCTCCGTGCCTGTAACTGTCTAGGTAGTCATCTTCCCGGGCCCATACTTGTGATTATACTTAATCGCAAGGCTTATAATTCCATGATCATGAATGCCCCAACCTGGAAAAGCTCAGCCTGCAGCTGGGTGGGCAGCCATACCCTGTCTCTTGACTGCGGGAGGGAGAGGCCAGTGATGTCCTCAAGGAGCCTCTCTGTGCCCTTGCCTTCCTCAGGTCAGCTGCTTCTGCAGGCACCAAAGATGCTGCTGCTGCAGCGTAGGTACGGTGGGTGTAATTGCAAGATCTAGAGAGAACAGCTTTGGCCTGGTTTTGAACTGAGAAGGAGTTACCCGCAAACTGCACCTTTCATTGGTCAGAGTCAGGGCTGATCACTGCTGTCTAGGAAAATGGACTCTTGGACCCCTGAGGGCCACCAGGGTGGGCGTGGTGGCGCACGCCTTTAATCCCAGCCCTCGGGAGGCAGAGGCAGTCGGATAGATGTGAGTTCAAGGACAGCCTGGTCTAAAAAATGAGTCCAGGACAGCCAAGGCTACACAAAGAAACCCTGTCTTGAAAAAACCAAAACGAAAAGAAAAAAGGCCAATTGTGCTGGTTAGTCTCATGTTAAACTTGACACACAAACTAGAGTCTCATCGGAAAGGACGGAACCTCAGTGGAGAAGATGCCTTTAAAAGATGTGGCTGTAAGGCTTTTTTTTTTTTGATTAGTGATTGGTGGAGGAGGGCTGAGCCCATTGTGGGTGGTGTCCTTCATGGGCTGGTGGTACTAGGTTTTTTGGTTTGGTTTGGTTTGGTTTTGGGGTTTTTGAAATCGTTATTTGGAGTACGGTCTGGTGCTTTGTATTTTTAATTGCTGCCCCCTGATATTCTTGCTGTTTACAAGCCGACTGTCACATACCCCAGTATTACTGTTTAATCTTGTCTCCCTGTTTGACTAATAAGGAAAGCTGGTACCTGAGGAAGGGAAAAAAGTTTGCAGGTTAGTGAGACAGAGAAGATCTTGGGGAGAAGAAGCAGACAGGCCTGGAGGAGGGAGGAGGAGGAGGAGGACTGCCAGGGGATGGGGAAGAGCCAGGTGGGCCCAGAGGAGGAGCTCTGAAGTTCCACGTGGAAAGAGATGGCCCAGCTGAACAATCTTAGCAAGTGTCTTGGGGTTATGGATGGAAGATATCCCAAATAGCAATTAGTAGACGCAGATGGCGTGGGATGGAGGTGAGAGATGAATGAAGATCGCTCAGGAGGTGATGTCGGCCTCCGGTGGAAACAGGCTATTCTAACACATCAGATGTCTGTGTCCTCATTGACTGTAAAAGAGGGTTAGATAATACCATTGTAATAACCATAAGTCTAATAATAAGCACTTATTAAGCCATACCATTAAACTAACAGCCACAGGGTTTCTCTTTGTAGCTTGGCTGTCCTGTCCTAGACTCAATTGTGGACCAGGCTGGCCTCGAACTTACAGAGCTCCACCTCCCTCTGCCACCCCAAGTGCTAGGATTAAAAGCATGCGCCACCACGCCAGGCTCCCAACTTGCTTTTTGGTCATTGCACTTTTTGGTGGCAATAGAAACCCTAACTAAGACAGCAACCAGTCTGTCTGGAAGGAACCTTTGAAGGTACTCCTTATGCCCAGTCTTATTACCCTCCAGCTGCCAGTGTTGAGCTGTGTACTTGACATACCTATTTGGATTTAGCATATACCTGAGATAACACATCCAAAGTAGGACCCTCCTCCATTCCTTCTGCCCCCCCAGCAACCCCGCCCCCCCACAAAAGCAGTATGTCCACTGGTATCCTTAACCACTCACTCAGAAGCCTGTTCCCCTCAGCCTTTGGCCTCCAGAGACCATGCAGGTGCGTCCCTTCACCCATGTTCTGCACATCCATGTCCTACAATCATCCTATATGGCCTCCAGTTCCCTGCTCCTCCCAGAAGGCCAAGGGTCCCTCTTGCAGCCTTAGCTGTGCTGTGGCACCCCCTTACTTCAGCTCCTCCAGCCTTTGCACCAGCAGAGTGAGTAACCAGCACAAACAGATGGAGCTGTCACCCACCCACATCCAACGTCACCTCTGTCCACTTAGCCCTTCTCCATCCACACTGCCACTTCCTCAAACACACCGAATCACTCCATGGCAAAGATTTATTTATTTATTATGTGTACAGTATTCTGCCTGCATGTACACCTGTAGACCAGAAGAGGACATCAGATCACATTACACATGTGGTTGCTGGGAATTGAACTCAAGTCCTTTGGAAGAGCAGGCTGTGCTCTTAAGCACTGAGCCATCTCTCCAGCCAGCCCCTTAAGATAATTATTAATCAACTCCGTTAACCCAGCCTAGAAATTTTCTCACAGACATACCCAAAGATTTGTTTCCTGGGTCATTTTAGAGCCTGTCAGATTGGAATATAGATTTGGTGGTATTCTCCTCAGCAAGAATAAGTAGATTCAAGATTTTCTCCATATTACAGAGACTTGTCATGGTTAAGGAACACGCGATTCTGTTTCCTAAAGTCTGAACACCCCACTCAGACGCCTGTGGTACCAGGTCGTGGCTTCACAGCATCAGAAAACATAGACAAAGGGAGCAATCATCTTCAGAATCCGGGGAAACATTTGGGCCTCAGCCCTCCTCTTAGACACACAAGCAGGTAGGCTCGTCTCCAATGGCAGAGAGTCCGGAAGGGCCTGTGAGGTTGGGGAACTCTCTATTTCAGTGAAGAGCCCTCACCGGGCAGCATCCACACAGCAAAGCAAATGGGCCGTGCGTCAGGTGCTGGGTGATTGCCCACATGCTGCCTCCGTTCCCTCATGCTACGGACATGGTCTCTCGCTGACCTCTTCCTCCAGATCCTGCGTGCTGGGACTGTAGGCTTCGGCCACCATGAAGACTGTATGTGCTCCAGGGCTTCACAGTACTCACTGAGTTATTCTTCGGCTACCTCACCACTCCAGGACGGCTTGAATTCTTTTATTTTTTATTTTTTCCAACACTGGAAAATGTGTGTAGAGACCAGAGACGCGCCCTAAAAGGCCTTGATGTCTAATGGTCCACGTACTGATGGTGCAGTGTAGGCCTCTTCACCACAAGGGGGCGCCCGGACCTCACCCTAAAGCGGTCAAGGCTGGTCCCTTTGTTTGCAGCAACGGAGAAGGTGGGACAATCTCTTTTGTGTTCTGGTTTAAAAGGCAAAGAAAATCTCCCAGCCTGCACGTAAAGGCAGCTTCATCCCCATCTTCTGTGGAATGTTCCCTTTTCCTCCTCTGCTGCTGGTAGAGCCAACTGGTGAGGGTTCTTCAGAGGCTGCTAGAAACCCTACTGCGTGTGTGTGCATGTGTGTGTGTGTATGTGTGTGTGTGTGATTTATTTGAAAATGAAAATAAATTATTTTCATGCAATATATTCTGATCATGGTTTCTTCTCCGTATCTCCTCCCAGATCCTCCCCACCAGCCCCACTCGTTTCAACCTACCTCTCTCTCTCTCTCTCTCTCTCTCTCTCTCTCTCTCTCTCTCTCTGTCTCTGTCTCTCTGTCTCTCTCTGTGTCTCTCTCTCTGTCTCTCTCTGTGTGTGTGTCTCTCTCTCTGTCTCTCTCTCTCAAGCAGATTTTCTGAGAAACCTCCAGATTGCTTTCCAAAGTGGCTGTACAAGTTTGCACTCCCACCAGCAATGGAGGAGTGTTCCCCTTGCTCCACATCCTTGCCAGCATGGGCTGCCACTTGAGTTTTTGAGTTTTTGAGCCATTCTGATGAGTGTATAATGTAATCTCAGAGTTGTGATTTGCATTTCCCTGATTACTAAGTGTGTTGAGTATTTCTTTAAGTGCTTCACACCTATTCGAGATTCCTCTGTTGAGAATTCTCTGTTTAGCTCTGTACCCCATTTTTAAAATTGGACTGTTTGCTTTGTTGGTGTTTAAGAGTCTTTATATTTTTGGATAACAGCCCTCTGTCATGTGTAGAGTTGGTGGAGATCTTCTCCCAGTCTGTAGGCTGTTTTGTCCTATTGACAGTGTCTTTGCCTTACAGAAGCTTTTTAGTTTCAGGAGGTCCTTGTTGATCTTAGAGCCCGAGCTACTGGTGTTCTGTTCAGGAAGTTGTCTCCTGTGCCAATGAGCTCAAGGCTCTTCCCCACTTTCTCTTCTATTAGATTTAATGTCTCTGGTTTTATGTTGAGGTCTTTGATCTACTTGAACTTGAGTTTTGTGCATGATGATAAATATGGATCTATTTTCAGTCTTCTACATGCAGTTAGACCAGCACCATTTGTTGAAGATACCCCCCCCCCCCCCCCCCCCCCCCTTTGCTTTTTTTTTCAAAAATCAGGCATCCATAGGTGTGTGGTTTTATTTCTGTATCTTTGATTAGATTCCATTGATCAACCTGTCTGTTTCTATGCCAATACCATGTGGTTTTTTATTACTATTGCTCTGTAGTACAGTTTGAAGTCAGGGATGGTGATACCTCCAGAAGTTCTTTTATCATACAGGATTGTTTTAGCTATCCTGGGTTTTTTGTTTTCCCATATGAAGCTGATTGCTTTCTAAAGGTCTGTTAAGGATTGTTTTGGCATTTTGATGGGAATTGCATTGAATCTGTAGATTGCTTTGTTAAGATGGTCACTTTTACTATGTTAATCTTACCTAGCTATGAGCATGGGAGATCTTTCCATCTTCTGATATCTATCGTCTCTAATTTCTTTCTTCAAAGATGTGATGTTCTTGTCATAAGTCTTTCACTTGCTTGGTTAGCGTTACAGCAAGATATTTTATATTATTTGTGGTTATTGTGAAGGGTGTTTTTTCCGTAATTTCTTTCTCAGCCTGTTTATCATTTGTATAAAGGAGTTCTCTGGTGGAATTTTGGGGGTCACTTATGTACACTATCATGTTGGAATAGAGATACTTTGACTTCCTCCTTTCCAATTTGTATCCCCTCGATGCTCTACTATACCCCAAGGACACTTGGTCAACCATGTTCATAGCAGCTTTATTTGTAATATTCAGAAACTGGAAACAACCCAGATGTCCTTCAGCTGAAGAATTGATAAAGAAAACGTGGTACATTTATGCAATGGAATACTACTCAGCTACCAAAAACAAAGAAATCATGCAATTTTCAGGCAAATGGATGGAACTAGAAAAGATCATCCTGAGTGAGGTAACCCAGACTCAGAAAGACAGACATTGTATGTACTCACTTATAAGTGGATATTAGCCATACATTATAGGATAGCCAGTGCTACAACCCACAGACCCAAAGAAGCCAAGGGAAGACGCTAAATCTTGCTCAGGACAGGAAATAAAATAGACATCTGAAGTAGACAGGGGGAGGGACCTGGGTGGGGGAGGGGGTGAGAAGGGTAATGGGGTGAAGAGCAGGGGCTTGGGTGGTTGGAGTATGGGGAGATACAACAGAAATAGGTGCGTGGAGGGCATATCTGCAGCATGGGAATGTCCATGGGGTGACCTAAATGAGACTTCTAGCAGCCTGAAGTGGTCACCTCCTGTACCAGGCGAGACTTCCAGTGGAGGGAGGGGACACCAACCCACCCATAAAACCTTCAAACTAAAATTAATCCTGCCTCCAAGAAGTGTAGGGTAAAGATGAAGCAGAGATGGAGGGAAAGGCCGACCAGTGACTGGCCCAGCTTGAGACCCACCCTGTGGGAGAGAGCCAACTCCTGACACTATTCATGCTACCCTGCTGTGCTTGCAGACAGGAGCCTAGCATAACTGTCTTCTGAGAGGTTTCATCCAGCAGCTGATGGAGACAGATGAAGAGATCCACAGCCAAACAATAAGCAGAGCCGGGGGCAGTTCTGTGGACAAGTGGGGGGTAGAGGATGCCAGAGGGGACCCCACAAGAAGACCTACAGAGAAAACTAACATGGACCCTTAGGGACTCACAGAGACTGAACCACCAACCAAAGAACATACATGGGCTGGACCTAAATCCCCTACACATATGTAGGGGATGTGCAGCTTGGTCAACATGAGGGTCCTCTACATATGAGTAGGGCATCTCCTCCACACTGTTGCCTACCAGTAGATCCCTTCCCTGTAGCTGGGCTGCCTTGTCAGACCTCAGTGGGAGACGATGTGCTTAGTTTTGCTATGACTTGAGATGTCTGGGTTGATTGATACCCCTTGGGGACCTCCTCTTCTCTCAGAAAAAGGAGGGGGGAAGGGGTTAGAAGGGCGTGAGGGTGAGACTGGGAGGAGAGGGGGAAGGGGCATGAATCAGGCTTTAAAGACATTAAATAAATAAATAAATAAATAAATGGGCAAGTTTACAAAAAGAAAAAACAAACAGACAAAAACAAGCTGATGGTGGCAGTGCATACTATTAAACCCAGTACTAGTGAGACAAAGGCAGAGTTCGAGACCAGCCTGGTCTACAGAGTGAGTCCCAGGACAGCCAGGCCAAGGCTACACAGATAAATCCTGTCTTCAAAAACCAAAGCATAACACCAAACAAACAAAACAAGAAGGAAAAGGAAGAAACACACACACACACACACACACACACACACACACACACACACACACATGGGAGAGAGAGGGAGAGAGAACTCATAAAAACACAAAATTGGGGCTGGAGTGATGGCTCAGAGGTTAAGGGCACTGACTGCTCTTACAGAGGTCCTGAGTTCAATTCCCAGCAACCACATGATGGCTTACAACCAACCATCTACAATGTGATGTTCTGGCATGTAGGTGTATATGCATGCAGAATAATAAATAAATCTTTTAAAAAAAACCACAAAATTGGAAATCATGATATACAAGCAAAAGGTGAATAAGACTTAAAAAAATCCAAATAAAGCAATATGGGACAAAAAAAATTCTACAAAAATCCCATTGAGTTCATTGGCCATGGTCATGGAGCCTTCCCTTAAGTGTGGTATGTTTTCCTAGTGAAATGCTATTGGAGAAAATGATTTTTTTTCCTTTGAAAATGGTTGTCAGTTGGAGATAGCCTCTTAGGGGTGGGAGCTCATGTCACTTCCCCTGCTCAGTACCGGGATCCCATCTGGCTTGGCCTGTGCAGGCCCTGTGCGTGCTGCCACAGTCTCTGTAAGTTCAGATGTGCTTCGGTCCTGTTGTGTCTGGGACACACTTCCCTTAGTGTCGTCCATCTCCTCTAGTTCTTGGAATCTTCTGTGGGGTTCTGTGAACATGAACTCCAGTCAGTAGGGTTTGATGAAGACATCCCATTTAGGACTGAGCGCTCCATGATCTCTCTCTGCACAGCACCGAGTTCCGAGTCTCCGCGTTTCCATCTTCTGCAGCTTCTTTGATGATGGCTGAGCAAGACACTGATCTCCAGGTCTGGCAGAATGTCCTTAGGAGTTATTTTATGGCTATGTTCCTTTAGCAGAACTTACTTCTCCCCTACGTTCATGGCCTATCTAGTCTCATACCCATGGCCACCTGGACAGTCCCAGGCGTGGGTCCTGTGTCATGGAGTGGGCCTCAGATACAGTCAGGTAGTGGCTGGCTGCTCTCACAACACTTGTACTACTGCGCCGGCATGTCACAGGCAGGTCATCGTGGTAGATCTCAAGGGTCTGTAGCTGGGTTGGTGTTCACTTTTCTTCTCTGGTACTATGCAGAGCACCTTCTAGTAACATGAACTCCGGTCGGTAGGGATGACGGCTTGAGTTAGGCACCAGCTCGACTTCTCCATGGTCAATGAGAAACATATGCAGTCTTAGCAACATGGCCTTACCATCAGTTAGTAATTCTATATATGATACAGAAGTCCATGATTCTTGCTATGCCTATACGTATAGGCAAGCCCTGGTATCCTAAAGTCTTTCCTCCTTTTCACGGGGCTACCCTACTGCCCAGTTCTCAGATCCATGTAGCTCTCAATCTTCCTCCGCTCTCGCCCTCAGTGGTCACTGACCTCATTAGAGCAGCCTTTAAACAAGAGCTGCCAGTCCATTTACTGACAAGGAACCCAGGATGTTGGTTGTAATTAAGTATGGAATGGGTCATTGAGTTGGGGAGGAGGGGCGGGACCTGAGCAGCTACACGGCAGCAGCTTCATGGCAGCAGCTTCATGGCAGGGTGTCAGGGCTCAGGGCCACAGCTGTGCACCTGATGAGAAAGCCGGCACCATCTTCGAAACAGGATGAGTGCTCTGTAGTTAAAACCTGCACCTGGGGCTTTTGGCTTTTTGCCCAGACTGGAATCACCTGGAGTCATCTTCATCCCCGGGTCTCTGCTGAGCTGACATTGAGAACTACCCTGGAAAGAGGGTACTTCAACTGTAATGACAATTACCACCATTGTCCAATGTGACAAGGTGGGATCCCATCGAATCTGTTCTGATGCCTGCACCTATTATAAGCATGCACACAAACCAGCACATCCAGGACTGGCCAGAGAGCTGTGAGCATTGTCAAGGCACCTGTTTCCAGGCCAGCAGCTCTCCACAGCTTTGCCAGAATCCAGATCTGCTTACAGCTCAGTGTATCTCAATCACCTGCAGACACTTTACAACTATTGGGTGTTGGGGGCACTATCAGGGGGCCTGACCCTATTTGTCCTAGTGGGGCCACATTTACGTGTCCCAGATGCTCTGTGTGGTGATACCTGACCAGTCAGTGGTGGATGTTCCTTACCTCAGACACTGTTCACCACCGCCACCACAGCCACCGCATTCCAGTTCCTGGGTTCCTCCAGCCTGCTTGAGCTAGCTCAGTGCTTCTCAAAGCATAGCTAAAGCAGCAGCTACCAGGCATGGTGAGGCTGGTGGCAAACATCAGGCCCAGCCCTGACAGATCGGAAACCTGGGAAGGCCCAGACACAGGGACGTACATGTTCATGACCCTTTGATTCTCAAATGGCAAGTTAGTCAATATACTGTCTGAAGGTTCAAAAGACAGGCATTTCTTGGCGGCTTTGTGAGTCAGTGGCTGTCTCTGACACAGAACAATATATTTTTAAGATTATTTACTTATTATGAATATAATGCTCTGCCTGCATGTACACCTGCAGGCCAGAAGAGGGCATCAGTTCACATTATAGACGGTTGTGAGCCACCATGTGGTTGCTGGGAATTGAACTCAGGACCTCTGTAAGAGTAGTCAGTGCTCTTAACCTCTGAGCCATCTCTCCAGCCCCAGAGAACAATATTTTTAACCCAGCAAGAACTGTGTCTCAAAGACTCCCAGGATGCTGGGAGTTATGTCACCGTGGTCAGATGAGAGAAGACCCTGATCTGGGCTCACTGAGGTTTCTTAGCTCATCACTCACTGGGAGTCACCCTTCTCGCTGGGCTGGCTGCACCTTTAAAGATGATTCAGAAGAGCAACCCTCATGCCTCGAGCTGCAAGCAGGCCTACAGCACTCAAGGTAAGAACAGACACTCATGTGAACCCTGCTGTCCAAGAGCTCTTGTCTGATTTGTGTGCTCCAAACCTCATGATACTTGCTGCAGAGCACACTTCCTCAGGGGTGTGTGTGGGGGATTTGATACACACATTTATACGCATGTGCATACAACACAATGCATATATGCTTTGATGTGTGCATGCATATAAACACACATGCATGTTCATATGCAGTGACTGGCCTCAAAGCCACTGGTTAAAACTGTTCCATTGGCTTCTGAGCTGGGTCCCTTTGACTGCCCAGTGTCTGTCACTGTTAGACACAGGCTCGGAGGCCTCGGTGTAGCCCTTTTCTGCTGACAACAGCTTAGCCTTGGGGCTCAGAGAGAAAGATTCTGGAAGGAATCTCAGGGCAGGGCCTGCAGTCTCTGTGACTGGAAGGAGACTCGACAAACATGGTGGCCTGTGGCTGTGATCTCAGCCCTCCAGAGTCTGAGGAATGAGCCATGACAAGTTTGGGTCAGCCTGAGCTACAACGGTAAGACACTGTCTCAAAGAACCATAAGTAAATAAGTAGAGACTTACCAGCCATGTGGTTTCACCTGCAGCTGGGGTTCCAGTCTGAGGCAGCCCACGCTGGAGGTTCAAGGCTGCCCTGTAGAACGCATACCCGTTTGACCCTCCACTTCCTTGAGTGATACGTGCCCCCTCCGTCCTCTGATCACCCCCTCTTAAATATCTACTGCACCCTCAGCATCCTCTGGAGGTAGGAGGGCTGTTGAGTGGCTTATGTGACACCGGGGGCCCACGCGTGGAGGTGGGAAGCAGACGCAGACCAAGACCACAGGCTGTTAGTAGTTGCTTTGGAAGACACGCACCCCAGTTCGTCCTCTCCTTCCCTCGGCTCCCCACTGGCACATCACTTTGACCAAGCTCAGAATCTGACAAGAGTGACTTGGGAAGAAAGGCTGGGTGGTGGTTCAGAGTTTGGGGATCTCGTTCATGATGCTGGGGAAGGTGGCTGCTGCCTCCATCAGGAAGCAGAGAGATGGGCAATGGAACTCCGCTCACCTTCCCCTCTTTATTCGGTCTGGTACCTCAGCCCAGGGAATGGCGCTCTCTCCACCTTCAGTGTAGGCCATCTGACCTCAGTTGAGCCTGTCTAGATAGAGGCTCCCCCACATACAGATGTACCCAGAGGTAATTCAAGTTGACAATCAGTATCAGCTGCCCCACTCATCAACATGCCAGGCCCAGGAGCAGCGGTTCTGCAACTCCATGGGCTGGCATAGGCTGTTGGACACACATGGCTTATCTGTGCACACTCACCAGGGTTCTGGGTATGTGAGACATCAGGTGTGTTTCCTGAAGTGGGGCCACCTGAGCTCAATCTATCTCAAGTGCCAACAGATTTGTTTCCCCATTTACTGGGCCATGAATTCTCTAACACTCGTCTGAATTACTCTCCAGGTGCTCATTAAAGCCAATCAGCTGAGTAAATAATGCAGAATAAGGAGAAAAGAGATCAGTGCTAACATACTTTTTTAAACGAGGCTGCTTTGTGCCGTGTCATAATTAAGTTGTTCTCCGCTCCTCAAACACACAAGCTCTGAGGAGGAGAGCATCCCAGCTCAGGAAGCAAACGGTTGCGTGCTTGACGTGATTCGAGATTAACTTGCATGGCTGAAGCAGCAAGCGTAGAGATGCCGGTGGATGTCACTCGCTGCTGCTGCTGCTGCTGCAGAAAGTGATGAATGAAAACTCTTCCCTCGTCGTTGGTGGCACGGCTGGCAAACAAGCTCCAGAAAAAGACAAAGACAGGAGGCAGCCACAGAAAGAAGCACAAGAACGCCACACTAAGGAATGGCTTCTCTTGTGCAGGGAAGCCAGGTTTGCCAGGATAGAGGTGGTTCAGCCTCAGGGGATGCGGACCTCCTGATGTAGGAGAAGGCAGTGACGTGGCTCCTCTTCCACCGACTTGCATGCTTATTACATACTTGGCCTATGTACCGTTGGCAGATCCTACCATGTGCTTCCGCTGGACCACACGAGCCACACATCTCCCCCGACCCCCTGAAGTGCCTGGGTGACCGGGAGATGAGGGGAAAGGCACCTCTTCCCATCACTCCCCGGCCAGCTGAGTCCTGATTTTTTCCTGCACAATTAGGGTTGGCTTGAAAGGCCCTTGAGGCTTTTGAGCTTGGTCTGGTCACAGAATGCAGTGGTGGGTGACGTGCCTGCAATGTGAACCACGTGCTTTCTCACAGAGGAAGGCAAAGTAGTCTGTCACCGTGGGTGCTGGCTGAGTGCAGAACCAGAGGGAGCTGTGTTCACTGGGCCCCGGTCGCTCTGTGAGGCTTGTTTTGTAGTGAGACACTGCCGTGGAGCCCAGGCTGGCCTTGAGTTCCATGTGTAGCTGAGGATAGCCTTGAACCCCTGATCCTGTTGGCTCTACCTCTCTAATGCTGTGGATAGGCCTGCCACTCAGATAGCACAAGGCGCTTCTGGACCGTGTTGTTTACATGTCAAGGTTTCCAAACAATCCAAGCTGTTCCCAAGCGTCACCAAGGAAGAGTGCATGCATAGAGAAGGGTGTGTCCACTGCCGGCGGGGCGCCGCCCCCCTAATCCCATCTAGGATTCAGAAAACATTGGGGACTGTATAGAGAAAAGGACACACGGCATCTCCCTCTCCCTCCTCCTTTCCCTCCCCCATTCTCCTTCCCTCGCCCTGTGCCCCAAGCCTTGACTATTTCCGAGGTACATCTAGGGTGAATAGGCATATGCACCTGGCTGTGCAGCCATCGTCACCCCTTCATCCTCCCAAACTGAAGTTCCACCTCTGTGAAGTACGAGCTCCATCCTAGCCCTGGCGACCACCATTCTCCTTCCTGTGTCTAGCGGCTTTACACAGGGGAGCTGCTGGAGCGAAGGCCTTTGTCGACTGTCGTCCTCAGCGCAAGGTCTTAAGGCTCAGTACAGGCCACCATTTTCTAACTATCTTTAAATTCCTGCATATTTTTGTCTGTTTGTCTGCATGTCTGTGTGTTGTACGTGTCTACCTGCCCTTGCATGCATGGAGGCCAGAGGAGGAGCTGGGTGCCCTGCTCTATTCCCCTGAGACAGGCTCTCTCACTACGCTAGCAGCCAGCAAGCCCCAGTGATTCCCCCTGTCTCCGCCCCTCCACAGCACAGGAGTTATAGAAGAATGCGTGACCATGCCCACCTTTTAACAAGGGTTCTTGGGATTTGAACTCAGGTCTTCATGCTTTTTCTATCAAGGGCTCTTACCTGCTAAGCCATTTCCCCCAGCCCCTCCTTGGTACTTTAAAGCTGGAATGTGTGTGTGTGTACCCAACCCATTGTGTTTTTTCATCTCTCATGGATGCTTGCCCAGCCTCCATCTCTTGGCTGCTGTGAATATGCCGTTGTGAACAGGGGTAAGCAGACATCTTTGGAGACCCAGCTTTTAATTCCTTAGGGTGTATACTCAGAAATGGGGCATTATCTGGATTTGGCTTTTGTTAGTGCTGCTGCTGTTCTTGTTTTTAGGGGGAGGGAGTTTCACCTCTATCTTTCATGCAAGACACCTGGCCCGGGTGTGCGTGCTTCCTCACGGAGCCTTGGTTGGTCCTTGCCTAGGTGCAGAGCAGAATCTCCTTGTCCTGTTGTTGCACATAAGCCAGTTTGATCCCAAGGCCATATTCATAGCCGAACACATTAGTTTAGTTGAGTGGAGGCTGTCTGCCACATAATGAATCTCCCTACATTCTCCAGTGTAGCCTGAGGCTCCCCCTCCCCCCAACACGTACTCAGTTAACCCTCCTTGAAGGAGGTCTGCAGGCCCAGGGTTTCAGCTTAGCAGCGCTATCTGCTTGTGTGCGCTCCGCACCAGGCCCCGCCTCTTGGGTTCATGCTTCTGTAAAGTCTAGCTCGGGGCTGGGTATTGTGATTCACCAGCTCGGAGCCTCCTGGGACTTCTAAAACCAGCACTTCCGAGCCCTGACTCAGTGCTGAAGGAGGCATTTGGTTCTGTTCCTTCTGTTGAGTAGGAAGGCATGACTCACCGCCTCCTCCTTGCCTGCGGCTTAGGAAGAGCCCCTGACACTAAGCCCCTGGCTAATGCTAGACTGCAGCTCTGGATCAGGCCCTCTCTGACTTTAAGTGGGCATGGATCTGCTTGCTTTTTCTTTTTCTTTTTTTTTCTTTTTTTTTTTCCAGGTGAGGGTGGATGAAGGAGAAAGAAGGTAAAGGATTTTGAGTGGCTGAGCCAGAACATCAGCAGGGGCCTCTCACCTGCTTTTGCCTGCTGCTCCCTGACAGAAGGGCCTTTCTGAGACAGGTTCGTCTGCCACCTTAGATCAGACTGTCAGGTGGGACTCCTGGCCTCAGGGCAAACTATCCCTGTAGTGTGGAGTGTGTATGTGTGTGTGGAGGGGGAGGTGGTTCATGGGTGTACAAGCATGCACAGGTAAAGGTCAGAAGATGCCCTCTGGTGTCACTGCTGAAGAGCTAGCTATCCATCCTTTTCTGAGACAAGGTCTGGCCTGGGATTCACTTAGTAGGCTAGACTAGCTGGCCACAGACCCCAGGGATCTGCCCGGCTCTGCTTCCCATGACTGGAATTACAAGTGTGTATCAGTGTGTATCGCAGGCCCAGCTTTCACATGGGTTTTGAGGATGGAATTCAGGTCCTCATGCATGTACGGCAAGCCTCCCTACAGGTTTTTACTCTCTAGAAAAAGGTATAAATTTATTTATTATTTTATGTGTTTGAGTGCTTTGCCTGCATGTGTGTAAGATCGCTATGCACACGCTTGGCTATATAGGTTGAAGTTCAGAAGAAAACTTCTGATTCCTTGGGACTGGAGTTACAGATGATTTTAAGCCACCGTGTGGGTGCTGGAGATCAAGCCACGTTCCTCTGCAAGAGCAACATAAAAGGTCATCCTCCAGTACAAATTCACCTTGAGGCCAGCCTGGATTACATCAGATCCTGTCCAAAGGAGAAGGAGGAGGAGAGGGTAGGGGCACCCGGGTGAAAATAGCCCATGTAAGCTTTGCATCAGACTTAGAAACTGCCAGGTGCTTCTGACTGTGGTAGCGAAGAGCACCAGCCATTAGCAAACGGAAGCTGTTGGCTTGGAGGGTTCCCCACTGAAACATTCCCGCATGTCCCAGATTTTCAGGCACATGAGTCCTGGGCACAGTCTGACAGAGCATGCAAGCAGTTTTTTTTTCCCCAAAAGGAGAGAGAGTTCCCTGGCTTCTCCCTCCCCCCCCATCCCCCACTGCAATCATGGCCGGGTACACAGGGCAGGCTGAGTGCATCCCTGGCTGTCTGCCAGGCCTTGAAGGCAAGCTTAGATTGCTTGGATGGGCTGCACTGAACCCATCTTATAAATAATCCACGAGCTCTGAGCTGCCTCCTCCAAGGCCAGGTCTGCTGTGAGCTGTGCCCAAGGAGATCAGTGCGTGGCTCAACAGAGCTATCTTGCTTTGATCCCACAGAGAACAGGTGAGCCTTTCTGGATTCAGAGATACATGATAAGATCTCAGGCCCAGTGTCCAGGCTTGACCTTTGCTCCCCTAGATTTAAATTCCATGCAGAGAGGCTGGGGAGATGGCTCAGTCAGCACAGTGCCTGCTGTGTACACATGAGGACCTGACTTTGGGTCCTCAGCACCCACATGAGAAGCTGGGCGTGTTGGCCCATGTCTGTAACCCCGGTGCTGTGCTGAACAGCAGAGGCAGGAGGGTCACTGTAGTTCACTAACCTGCCAATCTTACTGTGAGTGAGCTCTGGGCTCAGTGAGAGACCAAGACTCAAAAAACAAAGTGCAGAGTAGTCCAGGAAGGTACCTGGTGTCAATCTATGGCATCCACAGGCATGCACACACATGTGCACATGTGCCACAGGAGTGCACATACAGATCAGCAAACAAATGAGCAAAGTAAAACGCAATGGACTTGAAAAGAGAAACTTCTTTTCTTCCTTCCTTCCTTCCTTCCTTCCTTCCTTCCTTCCTTCCTTCCTTTTCTTCTTCTTTTAATTCCTTAGCAGGGATTGAAGCCAGGACCTCACACATGCCAGGAATGTGTTCTACCACCTTGCTACACTTACAGTCTTCTCTTGAATCTTATTATTATTGTTAATTTCTATACATTTATCTTGTTTAGTCATTGGCTTTGTTGCTGTTGTTGTTGGGCTGGGTCTCACTCTGAAACCCAGGCTGGTCTGGACGTCACCTATGTAGGCAGAAGGACCACAAACTCAAGGCCAGACCTTCCTCCCTCCGTTCTTGATTTCTGAAGTTACAGGCCTGTGCCTCTACCCCAGGCTCATTCTTGTGCCATATAGTTTTGTTTGTTTTGGGGTGGGGACTTACTAAGCTGCCCAGGATGACCTTGGACTCCTTCTGTTGTCTGGGATAGCCACAAACTTGCAGTTAGTTCTCCTGCTTCAGCCTCTGGAGTGACTGGGATTATAGCCCTGCACTAACAAGCCCTGGCACGGTGCCTGATAGCTGCTTTCCTCAGCACAGAACTTGCCCCGAGCAAGACAGTCACCTCAGGGTGCTGCAGCCTATGCAGGAAGCCAGGAGGCATTGCTTCCATGCATTCTGTTGGTTTTGAATAAGTCCAAGGCTAGCCCAAGTTCATGCAGAGTTCATGCACAAAAGCCCAAGTATCAAGAGATATCTGTCATCAGAAAATAGCTTAGTCCCTGTTCTATTACTGTGAAAAGACACCATGAT
>OU015749.1:2668428-2681478 GCA_907169655.1 Acomys percivali | reverse complement strand
GAGGGAGAGGGAGCGGGAGAGGGAGAGGGAGAGGGAGAGGGAGAGGGAGAGGGAGAGAGGCTGAGGCTGGTGTGGGCCTTTGAAACCTCAAAGCCAACCCCCAGTGACACACTTCCTCCAACAAAGCCACACCTGCTCCAACAAGAGGATGCCTCCTAATCCCCCTTTTTTTTTTTTTTTTTTTTGGTTTTTCAGGACAAGGTTTCTCTGTGTAGCCTTGGCTGCCCTGGACTTACTTTGTAGACCAAGCTGTCCTTGAACTCACAACGATCCGCCTGCCTCTGCCTCCCAAGTGCTGGCATTAAAGGCGTGCGCCACCACTGCCCGGCTCCCTCCTAATTCTAATCCTTCTCAAATAGTTCTGCTGACTGGGGACCAAACATTTAAACATACGAGCTTAGGGGGACCATTTCATTTAAATCTCCACAATACCTTTGCAGACCAAAGACTATGAGGCTGGAACCCAGTTTTTGGAACAAGCTCTTGGCCGTCTTTACAGACTGTTGTATGCATGGCTGTAGCTCAGTTATACAGGATTTTGTTGTTGTTGTTGTTGGTGGTGGTGGTGGTGGTGATAGGGTTTTGTTTTGTTTTTTCAAGACAAGGTTTTTCAATTATACAGGTTTTATGGACAGATAAATTATATAAACATTAGACTATTGTCACAGATTAAATTTTGAGACCTTGCCAAAACTCACAGATTTCTAGAAGGCATGAGAAGCGCATGCTTATGATTGGCAGCACCCCGGAAAGGAACTTGCTTCCTGCTAAACTTTCAGAAAGTTGGTTCCCAAGGCAAACTTTCATCCCAATCATTCCACTGGGTGCAGAACAGCGCACCTATTGGCCAATTCTGGTATTGCAGACCAACTACATCAGCCGTCACATATTCTTAAGAGAACTGAATTTGCACATTAGGCATTCCGTGGTAAGTAATGCGCACTGCCTCCTGGAAAGTAACAATGGATGGTGTCCCAGCAGAGAGAGAGTAGACTGGAGTGTCTCCAAGAGTTTCTCTACTATACTTCCTCAACATGTCTCAAGATCATCTTCTCTGACACAATTTTTAGTTGACTCCATTTGGAGCATACTTGGGGGGAAAAGTACTTTTAATATTATTTTTTTAAAATGTGTATGGGTGCTTTGCCTATGGGTATATCTGTGCATTACTTGCATGAAATACCAGTGGGGGCCAGGAAAGGGCGTTAGATCTTTATGTGGGTGCTGGGAATTGAACCTGGGTCCTCTGGAAGAACAGCCAGTGCTGAGCCATCTCTCGGGCTCCTGGAAAATACTTTTAACACAAAATTGTGAAATGAAAGTCAATTAGAGGCCGGGTGTGGTAGTGCACGCCTTTAATCCCAGCACTCGGGAGGCAGAGGCAGGCAGATAACTGTGAGTTCAAAGCCAGCCTGGTCTACAAAGTGAGTCCAGGACAGCCAAGGCTAACACAGAGAGACCCTGTCTTGGGGGAAAAAAGGGGGACGGCTAGAGAGATGGCTCAGTGGTTAAGAGCACTGTCTGCTCTTCCAGAGGTCTGGAGTTCAATTCTCAGCAACCACATGGTGGCTCATAGCCATCTATAATGAGGTCTAGAGCCCTCTTCTGGTGTGCAGGCATACATTAAATAAATAAATAAATAAATAAATAAGTAAATAAATAAATACATAACAAAAAAAGTCCACTGGAAAATGGTATTTTCACAAGTATTTTATGAAAGCATGCCCTTTATCTGACAACACATGCTGTCAGTAGGATGAAGTGAATGCTAGATAGACATGAAGATGCCTTGCAGGATTAGCTTCTGAGTGCACAGCGGAAGCAGAGACAGCGTGCAGTCTGCAGCCGTGCCTGCTGGGCAGCTTCCCCCAGTGACCATGGGTGTTTTGGCCACCTCTGGCTTAGATGTACTGAGAGATTCACTTTTCCAGGATGATGGCCACGGCTCGGTTTCTATTGATTCTTTTGTGAACCGAAATGAAAAGGTTGAAAAGACTGAGATAGCTTACTTTGTTTGCTTGTTAGGACTTCCTTCCTGCTTCCTTTCCTTTCTTCTTTCTAGATAGATTGCCCTGGAGGTCACTTTGTAGATCGGGTTGGCCTTGAGTTCACAGAGCTCTACCGGCTTCCGCCTCTGAGACTTGCTTGTCTTCATTAAGCACACAGGGAACAACTGTGCCTGTTTAAGGATGAGTCTCAGCTATGTGAAAAATCAGGTTGTCTCAAGTGAGACGTTGGAGCCAGCTGTGTTAGAACGTGGCCTGTTACATTAGCACAGTGCTTAGGGGAGGCAGGGGATAGCCACAGATTCCAGGCTAGCCTGGGGTGCATTCAAGACCCAGTCTCAAACATTTTTAGAAGTCAGAATAAGGAACGACAAGATAATGCACAGTGGTGTCAGGTGCACACCTGCTCTGCTCCGGTCCGGTCCACATCTCTGCCTTCCCATGTAGTGGCAGGGTTTAGGCATCAGCCCTCAGGAAAACATTTCAGAAGGAACATCTGTGTTAACAAATTCTACTTCCAAACTCCCATCAGAGTCAGAATTAGGGCAAATGCCCAGGGCATGAGCACAAGGTGAGGGAAAAATACTAGAAGATTCCAACTTACTTTTCAGCCTCCTTACTCCCCTGCTGCTCCAGAGCCTCGTTCTGAACACACCTCTTGATGCCCAGGGGATGTGAGCCCAGGGGCCTTAGGGCCTTGCTGCTGGGAGCCTGACCCACTGACCCAGAGCATGGCTATCACTCAGGCCTCACCGGCAATGCAGAGTGTCAGTCCTGACAAAGCTACCCACTCAGATTCTGCGCCACGCAAAGCACAGACAAGCTTCGCTGCACTGGCTGTCCTCTCTCTCCCCTCCTTCTCTTGTGGCAAGGTCTTTTTATGTAGCACAGACTGAGCCCAAACTCTTTCAATCTTTTTGCCTTGACCCCAAGTGCTGGGATAATAGACATGAACCACCATGCTCCTCCTTTTTCATTGTGGTCCATTCTCTCCCTCTCTCTCTCTCTCTCTCTCTCTCTCTCTCTCCCTCTTCTCCCTCCCTCCCTTCCTTCCTTCCATGCATCTGTAGGCTACATCTTAACATCAAGCATCTTCTTTGCCCACTCTCCATCTTACTTGAGACAGAACCTAGAGCTCACAGATTCAGCTACACCAACCGGCCAGTGAGCTACTAGGACCCTCCACGCCACCCCGCCCTCCACCAAGTCCTCGGATTATAGACATACACAATTACTGCACCTAGTTTTGAAATGCGGGTCCTGGGAATCAAACTAAGGTGGGTATTAAGGATCAAACAAACTTCATGTGTGTGTGGCAAGCACTTTACCCACCAAGCCAGCTCCCTGGCTTCCCACTCTTTTCTTTCAGTCTCTCCGTGATGTCTAGGTATTTTAAACACACACGGTGCCTGGATATCCCTGCTCAGCTTGCAAGGATGCTTATCTTATGGGTTACAGTAAGCAAGTCGCCACAGGGAGAAAACAATATGAAATTCAGGGGTGGGTAACAGGCTTTTGCGACTGAAGAACACACAGGAGCAGGAGTGTGTGTACCCCAACCCCAAGTTGTTTGTTTTTGAGGTCTAACCATGCCTTCCTGCCTTCCTGAGCACAGGCACACAGATGTGTCTATCCTTTATACCCCTCAACCTCTTCTCCCCGTCCCTTTGGTCTCACCTACCCTTATCTCCAGCCATCTCCTGCCGCCACACACCTGTGACCCTGGAGCAGCCAGTGGGGCTAGTTTCTTTAGAACACAAGCAACCACTCCATGTCTCTGCTGTAATGGTCCAGTGATGCCTGTGAATTTTATAGCAAATGACAAGTTTTCAGTAGAAGGTTCTGGATCTAGAAGGTTCTGGATACCCTGGCCCAGGTCTCTTTCTCCCATGTCTGACTGTCCCCTCAGTCCAGACACTAGCTCATCTTGTCCCTGTGCAGAGCCTGGGTAGCTCTGCCCCAGATGGTGCCTCTTGGCCCCACAGCCTCTATCTCCTCTTGGCCCCACAGCCTCTATCTCCTCTGGGCCCCACAGCCTCTATCTCCTCCCAGGCTGTGTTTTCTCCTGAGGCTTCTGGCTATTGTGAATTTGTTTGTAACCAGGAAGGGCTTGGTCACTCAAGCCCCTAGGCACAACAAGAGACTGTATGATTATTTGTCGAATAAATGCTTGAGCATTAGGTACTGTATTTCAGGAATTTCCAGCGTAGCCGGACAGCAGATTCTAAGTTGTGCATCCACAGGATGACTATGCTCCCAGCTCTCTTTCTTTTTAAATTTTTACCTAAATCTTCCCCAATCTTGTGCAGGCTACAGTCATCTAAGTTCAAAAGTTAAATCTTATCAGTTCAGTCTCTGCACTTTGTCAGAATCTTTTTCCGAAGATTGTGTCAGCCAAGGTGGGTGATTAATAGGTAAAGTGATTGCAGAGCGTGAGGACCTGAGCCCAGATGCCCATTGCTTGTGTACAGCCGAGTGCGGTGATGTTTGCCTGAACCCTAGCACTCCTACAAGATGGGAGGCAGAGACCACAGGGTGCCTGTGGGCCAGCCAGCCTGGAGTGCACAGTTGGCACCAACAGGCTTCTTGCCTGTCAAGGGGAGGCTAGGAGCAACACCAGAGGCTGTCCTTTTAACTCCATAGACATGCCTTGGCATGCGCAGGCCTGCGCTCACACACGCGCACGCGCACACACCTCACTGCCGCCGCCGCCACCACAAACACAAGCACACGAAGTTGTTTGTTTGTTATTTGTTTGTAACCAGAGCGATGGCACCTTGGGTTTTGCTCTGCCCAAGTTTCAGGGAGTGCTCTCACCTGGCCTGGCTTGGAGTTGCAGCGGCCTGAACAGAGCCAGGTAGGGCCCCAAGCTGTCCAAGAGGAATTGTCACCGGCTTTTAATTAATGGTGCACCTGTCCCATCTTTCCTTTCATCCAGCCAGCGCCCTCTAATGCAAACAGGATGGGAGCCTCTTTTCATCTCTGTATGCTATGGCTGGCCCTAGTCTCCTCCACTCAGCCCCACCCACGTGTGCCCTCGGTCTCCTCTCTCATCCATGTTAGTGGCTCAGGTCCTGTTCCTGGGTGGGTACCAGGTCTGGTAGCCAACCTATCTCTCAAACTGCCAGGAGGAACTGGACCTTCAGGCAGGGCCAGGAATTCAGTACTCTGGGTACAGGGGTGGAGGTGGGGTGGGGGTGAGGTGGGGGGTGGGTAAGAAGGGGAGGGTGGGGCGCAGTCGCCCTGCCTCCGTTGGCTCCAACGTCCTGGTCCCATGCCTTTCTACTTGACCTCTTTCAGAACACAAAAACACGGCAAAGACGCCTCCTTGTTGTTCGGAAAACCCGTCCTGTGCTCTGTGCGCATGTCTGTGTCTCTGTGGATGCAGGATCCAGAGCTCATCCTCCGCTGTCGTTCTGCAGGCGCAATCTTCTTTTTTGACACAGGTTTTTTTTGTTTTTTGAGACTAGTCTCTTACTGGCCAGGAATTTGCCAAGAAGGCTAGGTCAGAGGTCCCTGGGCATCTGCCTTCCTTCCCCACCCTGAAACCCCCAGATCTGAGGCCATAAGCACTCCTCTAGCATGCCTGCTTTTAAAAAAATTTTTTAAACATTTTTTTAAATTGTTTTAGCTGGACAGAGGCAAGTGAGTTCGAGGCCAGCCTGTCTACAGAGAGAGTGTTCCAGGACAGCCAGAGCTACACACAGAGCCCTCTCCTCTGATATATTTTTTAAAAATTTATTTTATTTCTAAATCTATGTATAGGTGCGTTTTTATGTGGGTATGTGCATATGAGTGCATATGCCTCCCTGCAGAGGCCAGAAGAGGGCCTTGGGCCCCCTGGAGCTGGAGTTACAGGTGGTCGTGAGTCACTTGATATAAATGCTGGGTCCAAACCCAGCTCTTATGCAAGAGCTAACCCATCTCTTCAGCCCCACAATTGACCTTTATTTTTAATTTGTTTTTGAGAAAGGGTGTCACTTTGTTAACCCTGGCCAGTCTGGAACTCCCTCTGTAAACCAGGCTGGCCTCAGACTGATAGAGGTTCACCTGCCCTTGTGCCCTACTTATCATGTTAGGATTGGAGGAGCTGCCACACCCAGAAAGGGTCTTCTGTTTGAAAACACGTGTATTCTTATGCAGACTTGTACCACATACAATGAATATACACAGTATAGCAAGCTTTGTGAGTTTACAGGTCTGGAAAAGCAGAAGGCTCGGAAATGGAGTGTGTGAGAGGCATCTCCAGAGAGAGAGAGAGAGAAAGAGAGAGAGAGAGAGAGAGAGAGAGAGAGAGAGAGAGAGACAGAGACAGAGACAGAGACAGAGACAGAGACACAGAGAGAGACGGAGAAAATGCTTGAGTGGCATGGAGGGGGCACCCAGGTTTAGGATTCTACCAGAAACAGGGAAGAAAGAGAAGGAAGGTTGTGAACTTGGGGGAGGGGCTTAGCGGGGGGTGGGTGGGCAGGGGGCGGAGCAGCGGTGCAAGCGGCCTCCAGGTTAGAGAATACCTCAGTACTTTTTATTCAGATCTTCTTATTATTTGGCGATGTGCTTCCAGCGATTCGCGGTGGGTGTACGTAGGACTTACCAACTTGGTCAAAGTGGCTCTACTTTGAACTCACTACCGCGCCCATCTACTCCACTCTGCAGAGTCTGATGAGTCTCAAGCCCTGTGTGGCCTCTGGGACCTGATTGCTCCACGGATCGCTCTAACACTCCCTCTTTCCTCGGCTCTGGCCCTTTGCCCACTAAGAAGTTTATATTGATCATGGGGAAAAGGTGTTTAACTGGAGTCCCTCCACATGCAAATAAGCTTTGCCAGAGTGACTTTTTCTCCCTTCTGGTAACCGTCTCACAGCGACTTTCTCCACTCTGGTAAACCGCGTCTCCCAGTGACTTTCTTTATGCTAGTAATGTCTCACAAACAGCTTCTGTACCCGACCCCAGGCTCCAGGGTCTGCCTCTTTCAGTCTGAGGAAAACACCTGGCCTCTGCTTTGTAGGTCTTCTGAGTCAAGATTGCAAAGTGCTTTCAGGCATTTAAAAACCACCACCACCACCACCACCACCACCACCACCACCACAGCAAAACCTCACCCAGAGCCCTGTCACACACCTGTCCTTCCAGCAAAGGCAGACAAAGATGGATCTCTGAGAGCCAGCCTGGTCTACAAACCAAGTTCAGGACAGCCAAGGCTACACTGAGAAACCCTGTCTGGGGGGAAAACAAAAACAAAAGCAACCCCCCTCAAAAAAAAAAAATCTATGTCCACTGTTTTCCTTCCTAAGAATCTGGGTCTCACACACACTGTTTTCTGTCAGCACATAGAAACAATTTCAATATCATGTACATTTTGCATTTATTTATTAAATAAATTACACCTACTTTTCTAACGTTTTAAACAGAAAGTCAAGTCTGTATATTGTTTATTCCTTTGTGGCCCCAAAGGGAATGATTTTCTTCCTCTTTCTCTTTAAGCTTGCGTTAAGGCCATACACTTTACGTGTGACACAGTTTGCCCATTAAAAGTGTTCCTTCCAGCCGGGCGGTGGTGGCTCACACCTGTAATCCCAGCACTTGGGAGGCAGAGGCAGGCAGATTGCTGTGAGTTCGAGGCCAGCCTGGTCTACAAAGCGAGTCCAGGACTGACAAGGCTACACAGAGAAACCCTGTCTCAATAAATAAATAAATAAAAGTGCTCCTTCCGAGAGCTTTCAGTATGATGGACCGCAGAGTTGTGTCACCATCGGCACAACTGACTGTAGAACATTATCAACATATGAAAAGAAACACAGAATCCTTAGAGTCACCCCTCACTCTCTTCCCCCCTGAACCTCACTCTCTTCCCGGTACTTGTATATCTTCATCAATATTTCCTCATTCCTCATCCCGGCTAACTGTGCAAGCCACTGATGATCGACGTTCAGCTTTCTACTTCAGGGACGTCAGCTTTTAAATTTAAATTTTATGTATTGATTGGTGATTGATTGATGATTGATTGGTTGGGGTGGAGTAAGTGGAGCAGTCAGAGGACAGCTTTTGGAAGAGGCTCCTTCCATCCTGTGGGTTCTGGGACTCGAACTTAAGTTTTTGGCCCTGGTGGCAAGTGCCCCTATCCACTGAGCCATCTTATGGGCCAACATCAACTATCTGAAGCAATACTTGCCTTTTTCAGTGTGTTGCTTATTTCACTTAACATAAGCGTCTCCATGTTTGTCTTGTGGTTTTGCAAATTACAGGATCTTACCTTTTCTGTGTGAACAAGTAGTGTTCCGTTGTGTATTTGTACCACATTTTTTTCACCCGCTCGTCTTATTTCTAAAAAGATTTTCTTTATTTTTATTTTCTGTGTACGAGTCCTTTGCTTTTGTGTATGTAAGCAGACCACGTGGTTGCAGGGCCCACAAAGGGCAGAAGATCCCTGTCAGATTCCTGGAAATGGTGTTACAGGTGGGTGTGAGCTGCTGTGTGGGTGCTGGGAATTTAGCCCGGTCCTCTGCAGGAGCAGCAAGAGCTCTTACCAGTTAGCCCGCTTCCCCCGACTGCCCCCTTATCCATTTTCTTGATGGGCACTATATTTTGGCTGTTGCCTAAGCTTGGAAGTGCAGCTGTCTCATTCACATACTATTTTCATTCCCTTTGGATATATACTCCCAGTGGTCAGATTGCTGGCGGGTTTAGTCCTATGAGCTTTGTTTGGTTTTAAGCAGTATGTTATTGATATTTTTTTTAATAGGGATTGCAATGAATAGGTAAGTTTCTTTGGGTTAGATGATTATTTTGGCAATATTCATTTTTCCAGACCTCAAATGTGTGACTTATTTATGCCTTCTATTTCCTTTATTGGTGCTTTCTCATCTTTAGCTGAGTTCATCTGCCTCCTTGGTTAAATTCTTGTTAGATGATTTTTTTTCCCTGTAGTTATTATAAATAGGGCTGTTTTCTTTCTCACGTAATTTGCCATTATCAAATGTTTGTATGCTGACATTTATATCCTACATTGGTTTTCTTTATTAGTTCCAATGACTCTTTATTGAAGTCTTTTAGGACTTTCCATATACGAAATCATGGCATCTGCAAACAGGGGCGATGTCTTCCTCTGCAGTTGGCAGTCTCTCATTCTGTCTTCTGCCTGGGTGCTCTGGCCAGTACTGTCAGTGTTGTGCTGAATAGAAGTAATTTTAGAGTGAGCATCCTTGTCTGGTTCCAGAACCTCGAGGGAAAACCCTGTTTCCCCAGTACCACATTGTCTTTGCTGTGTTGATGTGCTGTCCATGGATCTGCAGTGGTCTGGTTTGGTTTGGAGGTTTTTATTGTGAAGGGAGTTAGAGTTCGTCTGATGTTCTTTCCGTGGAAATCACAGCATGGCTTCCGTATTTTATTCTGTTAATGGGATGTGCCAGTGACACATTTGTTCATTTACTTATGTTTTGTTTACTTATGCAGAACTATCTATCCTTAAGATAAATTCCACTCGATTTTATGAATGATTTTTTTAAATTTATTTTTATTGAAGTGTGTGTTGTTGAATTTGGTATGCTAATCTTTTTTTAAAGTGTGTGTGTGTATGTGTGTGTGTGTGTGTATGTGTGTGTGTGTATGTGTGTGTGTTTCTCCCTAAGAACCTTTGTGTCTCTGTTGATCAGGGATGCAGGTCTGTATTTTCTCACCAAGGCTGGCCTCATAGCAGTGAGGCCACTAGGTCCTGTGGTTTTTTTCTCTCTCTCATGGGAAATGTTTTTATTACTCTTCAACATGTTTGCTTGTTCTAATTCTTCACAATTCAGTCTTGTTACATTGTGGCTATCCAAGAATTTATCCACTTTTCTAGGTTTTCTGGTTTATTGGTCCCTGATCCTTTGTGTTTCTAGGATAACCATTATGTGTCCTTTGCTAGCCATTTTCAAGTCTTCTGCTTTTTCTCTTTTAGTTAGTTTAGCTAATAATTTCTCAGTATTGTTTATAGTCTCAAACACACTGGTTATGCTGATCCATTGTCTTTTTCAGACTTAAAAAATATATATATATATTACCTCCCTGATCTTCATTTCTTGTACTGATTTATTTTCTGGATTTTTCTTAACCCTCATTTATGTACCTCCATAGTGGAAAGCATCAGGTTGTGTGAGGTCTTTCTTAAAGTACTTATGACAGTAACTGGAGACAGAAGCTGGTCAGGTAGGGTAGGGACCCCATAACAGCTGTCCTGAGAACGCCTTTGCTGTCCAGCCAGCAAGGCCAGGGAAGAGCTCTGGTTCCTGGTTCCTTCTTATCGATTCCCTGCATGAGCACCTGGAGGCTTGTGGGTAGGCCAGCTGGACTCACCAGATCAACTCCCTCTCCACATCCCACACCAGTTTCAGCCCAAAGTCCTGTAAGAAGGCCCCAGATTAGTGGCTTCATGGTGCCCTGTTTCCTGGGAGCCCCTCTTGTTTTTTGTTTGTTTGTTTGTTTTGTTTTGTTTTTGTTTTTTGTTTTGTTTTGTTTTTTTTAGCCCCTCTTGTTTTATAGGCACTCTCCCTCCATCCCTCCTTCCTTCTTAAGCTCCCAACAATGAGTCTATAATAAACTTCATTGGACTCAGGAGCCAAGAACCTGAATGCCACTGAATCGGGGTGGTTTTGGGTTGTTATCAAGTTGTCCATGATCCTAGCCCCCTAAGCCAAGCTCACCAAAGACAGAGAAAGGTTGGGTCACTCGCTGAGACACCTCAGTATTCCCATACCACTTACTTCTTCTTCAAACATGCCTCTTTGGACTGCCTTTCCTCCAACACCACAGACTTTAGTGTGTGGTGTTTTCATTTACATTTATTTCAAGAAGTTTTTAATTTTCATTTTGAATTTCACTATTGGCCTGCTGTTTGTTTGGGAGCCTGGTATTTAATTTTTGGCTGTTTCTGATGTTTCTGAACTCCCTCCTCCCTCCCCTCCCCTACTGTAATGGTATCATGGCCTGAAAAGACACTTTGACCTTGAACTCGCCTGTGGCCTTCTGTCACAGTTGACAGGCATCATGTCTGGCTTGTGAACCTGTCTTGCTACCATCTTCTTTCAAAACAGATTTTATTTCTCTCTGTGCGTCTATGGGTTGGTACGTACAGTGCATGTAGGCCAGAAGAGGGCGCTGCATTTCCTGGAGCAGTAGTCACAGGAGGCTGGAAGCTGCCTATTATGAGTGCTGGGAAATTGTGTTTTATGTGTAGTTGGAAAGAATGTGTAGTCTGAATTCTACAGTGGGTTGAGCAGTGTGCAAATAGGCTACATCTGTTTGGCCTAGAGTGCAGGTAAATAAGGCGTCTCTTGATTTTTCTGGCTCTATGACCTGTCTGCTGTTAGAAATGGGGTGTTCTGTTCCATGGCTCTTACTGTCCTACAGTTTATCTCTTCCCATGCATCCACTCATATTTGCTTTATGTATTTTACAACTCTAAGGCTTTGGGGTTTGTTCTGTCTTTTTTCTTTTTCTTAAGACAGGGTCTCATGATGTAATCCTGGCTGTCCTAGAGCTTGCTATCCACGAGGCTACTGTACTGGCCTCAAACGCACCTCTACCTGTACCTCCCAAGTGCTGGAATTAAGGGCATGTGCCACCACGCCTGGCCGCTCTCCTTTAATGTTGAAGTATAGATACTTCTGGTAATATCCTCTGTTACTATCCAGTGGCTTTCTTGACTCTTTTTAACAGGTTTTTTGTTTGTTTGTTTGTTTTGTTTTGTTTCGTTTTTACTTAAAGCTTTATTTTATTTTGTGTAAGTGAAGCAGGTCCTGCTCACATTCTTACCCTTGCCGGGGTGTCCTTCACAACCCTTCACCTTCACACTGTATGTATCTTTATAGGTAAAAGGAGTCTCTTGCAGGCAGTGTGTTTTGTTGTTTGAAAATAGAGTTTGGCTGTGTACCCGATGCTGATTGTCTTAGTTTCTGTTCTTGTTCTATTGCTGTGAAGAGATACCATGACCATGGCGAGTCTTATGAAGGAAAACATCTAATTGGAGCCTCAGGCTCTCCTTTGTAGGAGAGTCAGGAGAACTTGGGAAGATCCGGGAAACATGGACTGGCCCCTCAGAAAGGTTGCTCTTTGCTCCAGAGGTTGTTCCTACCCTCTCCTCAGATTACAACTGTTAAAAAGAAATGGGGTGTGGGGCGGGGATCAATCAGGGAAAACAGGGAGTCTAGAGCAGGGCGGGTACCAACGAGCCTACAAAAAACAGCCAACCAGAGCTCCTTGATAGGAGATATTTTTCTGTTCTAATAAAGTTTGTTTTAAAAAGTGTGTGTGTGTGTGTGTGTGTGTGTGTGTGTGTGTGTGTGTGTATGTGTATGTGTGTGTGCTGTTTCTGTTCCCTGTCCATCTGTAACTTCGAGTCACCCTGTCAGCTGCCTCCAGGATCTAGAGCTGTTATTTTCTGTCTAGGACCCTAAGGATGTGTGCTACTTTCACTCCAGGGCAGCTGCCTGTGTTCAGGTCCCTCACCTCAGAGCCCTAGCTCTCAGACTCTCAGTGGCCCCTCTGCCTCCAAGCATCACTTCACTTTTCTGTCTTTGTGTATCTTCTTTCTAGAATGCACAATTCTTAGTCCATCCTATAGGATGAACTTGGTGGTGTCCCTCGCTGATCACCCTTCACCCAATACCCCTCTAGTAGCTTTGTTTCTGAAGGCTAACTGCTGGGTATAGCAACATTGGTTGTTGGTCTGTTGAATCTTCCCCATCTCTCTTTTAGAGAGAATCACTCCCAGAGTACTGAAACCCCTTCTGAGGTGGGCAGTGTTGACACTGTCTTCAATCCCCACACTCACTTAGGAGGTAGAGGCAGGTGGATCTCTACAAATTCTAGGCCAGCCTGGTCTACAGACTGAGTTCCAGGCCAATCAAGGATACACAGTAAAACTTTGCCTCAGAAAGCCTAAGGAAGAAGAAGAAGAAGAAGAAGAAGAAGAAGAGGAGGAGGAGGAGGAGGAGGAGGAGGAGGAGGAGAAGAAGAAGAAGAAGAAGAAGAAGAAGAAGAAGAAGAAGAAGAAGAAGAAGAAGAAGAA
>OU015749.1:2649470-2660315 GCA_907169655.1 Acomys percivali | reverse complement strand
AAAAAAAAAAAAAAAAAAAAGAAAAGAAAAGAAAGAAAAAAAAAGAAGAAGAACAGGCGCCTGGGCGAACGAGCTGTCCACTGGCTAGTTCTGAACAGGGGTTCTATGTTTACTGCATGCATTGTCCTTGGCTGGTGCAACAGTTTGTGCAGCCGCCCACCCCACCCCACCCCCGACCTCCAGGTCCAGATCCGAGATCTTAATGGTCTCCTTGTGGGGCTCCTGAACCCTCTGGGTCTTTCTTATAAAAGGAAACATTTAACAGGGCTTGCTTACAGTTTCAGAGGTATAGCCCATCATCAGCATGCTGGACAGCATGGCAGCATGCAGGCGGGCATGGTGATGGACAAAAACCTGAGAGTTCTACATCCAAATCTGCAGGCAGCAGGAAAAGAGCAAAACTGGGACCGGCTTGGGCTTTTGAAACCTCAAATCCCACTAGTGACACACTTCCTCCAACAAGCCAATACCTCCTAATCCCTCTCAAGCAATGTCACTCCCTGATGGCAAAGCGTTCAAATAGATGAGCCTATGACGGCCGTTCTCATTCAAGCCAACACAGGCAGCATCAGTATCTCATTCGTTACCTTCTCTGTGAATCAGCTCCCTTGGCCTCGGGACCTTATGATGCTCTTGACGCTGGGGCTCAGTCCTGTGACTCGCCGTAGCCGTGGAACGTCAACAAGGACATGGCAGGCTTGGCTGGCTAGCCCTCTCTGCTCGCGTCTGCTCAGCCTCCCTTGCTGCAGAGCACAGATACCCCGCCATCCCAGCCAAGCATCTGTCAGTCTGTAGGCTCAGCGTAGTAGCAGCTCTGTGGGCAGGGTAGGAAGAGCTGCCAGCCAGTCACCCAGCATGTGGGAGGGTGTTATTGGATCTGGCTGTTATTGCAGACACAGACCATGAAGTCAGAAGGCGACTGGCTTCCTTCTTGGTTGGCAGGTTGGTTGGTTGGTTTGTTCTGTGGTCTCATGTAGCCCAGGCTGGCTCTGAATTCTCTTTGTTGCCAAGGATGGCCTTAAACTCCTATTCCTTTCGCCTCTAGCTCCCAAGTGCTAGGATTATAGGCATGTGCCAACACATCTAGTGACTGTAAAGATTGTTTAAATGCCTACTATTTAACCAAGTAACCATAATTTTAGTAACAGAAATACAAATAAACTAACAGCTTCCAAGGTGTTCATGGAAGCATTACTTGTTATAGGAGAGTGGTTTAAACATTCTGAATTTATTTCAGTGGCAAGTGGTTGAATAAATTAAGCTATGTCTGAGTAACGTAATGTCTTGGCCTGTACATTAGAAAATACTTGAGACAGTAGAACTTTATTTCTCATAGCCCTAAAGGCTGGGAAACCCAAGGTCACGCCACTAAATCTGTGTTTGGAGAGGGCTCTTAACTCTGCTTCTAAATGGCACCTTGCAGCTGTATCCTGCAGTCAGCACAAATGCTGTACCACCATGTCCTCTCCAGCCCTGTAGCAGGGTCCTGAGAGCTGTTAATGAGGGCAGGTGGTACCCTCAGGTGTTAATTGTCTCTTAGATCTTCATCTGCTAATATGGCTGCATTGGGAGTTAAGTTTCTCCCTCCCTCCCTCTCTCTCCCTCTCTCTCCCTCTCTCTCCCTCTCTCTCCCTCTCTCCCTCTCTCTCCCTCTCTCTCCCTCTCTCTCCCTCTCTCCCTCTCTCTCCCTCTCTCTCCCTCTCTCTCCCTCTCTCCCTCTCTTTCCCTCTCTCTCTCCCTCTCTCTCTCCCTCTCTCTCTCTCTCTCTCTCTCCCTCTCCCTCTCCCTCTCCCTCTCCCTCTCCCTCTCCCTCTCCCTCTCCCTCTCTGTCCCTCTCTCTCAAGACAGAAGGCTCTATTTTGATTCACTATATGAAGGTACAATGCAACACGGCAGGAGAGGCACGGGCTGCCTGGTCACGGTGTCTCTGCAGTCAGGAAGCCAAGAGCAATGAGTACTGGTGCTCGGCTTGTCTCCTCCTCCTCCTCTGCCGCCTCCCCTTTCTTCTCCTTTTTCTCTCCTGCCCCTCCCCCCTTTTATTGCCCCTTCTCTCCCCCTCTCTTCATTTCTTCATTTCCCCCTCGCCTCCGCACACCCAGGACTACTTTGTGTCCCTGATTTAGTCCTCCTAGGCCTTCCTAGTCCCCACCCCGACCTCAGCACCCCTCCATCTCAGGCTCGCTCAGCTTCCTCACCTGGGTGTCATGTCTTCACTCTGAGAGCCAGCCACCTGCTCCTGCAGCACAAGGCCAGGTGCACCAGGTGGAGTGCGGACTGGGAGGGCCTGGGAGGAGTGCCCCCGAAACAGCTTCTCTGGGGAAGGACTGCTGCCTGTGTTGCTGAAGGACTCGGTAACCTGAAGGAACTGCTGGGGGGTAGTAGCATGCTGCGGTCTTAGCATCTGGTCATGCAGAGTCCAGGGCGCCCTACCCATGCCCCAAGTCCTGTACAAACCTGGGTCCCCTCCCATTGATAACCTTATTAAGCAACTTGGACTTAAGCCACCTGCTTAGGGGACTTTGGGTCCCTTTTACTGGCTGGTGAGTGATAGATAGCTCTGTTAGTCGACAGTACTGAATGATGGTTTTCCTGACACTACACTCATACAAAGTTCTGTTTGTATGGCCCACCCTGTCCACACACACCTATTCCTTCTGCTCCTCCACATCAGATCTGATTCTGCACAGTCATGGCCAAGTGGAATAATGGTCAGAATTCAGCTGGAGACGTAGCCTAATTAGTAGGGTGCTTCCTTAGCAAGCATAAAGGCCCGGATTTGATCCCCACCCCAGCACTACATGAATTGGCCAAGATGATGCTCCTCTGTACTCCCCCATGCCCCACGCACCCCCACCCCCAACACACACCCCCACCCTCACCCCACTCTACCCCTACCCACCACGCCCCCCACCCCCAGCATGCACCCCCGTCTCAAAATTGCTTGAAAACAGTCATTCCTTCTGAGAAAAAGTATCAGCTCTGGCTGCAGCTACGCCTGAGTCCCCTGTCCAGCCCGCAGGTGCATCTGGCCTTTGATTGTGCTATTATCTGACAGTTATTGACTTGAGCTGTGCTGGAGCCTAGTGCTGGAGCTGCCCAGGAAATTTGGAATCCAATATAAATTATTTACTTATTACTCATTCTCTCTGCCCCAGGACAAACAGCTGGGTTTTTTTCTTTTATTTTTTTCTTTTAAAAAGTGATTAAACTTTTCCCGGGTGGGTTGACGGTCTGGCAGTCTGTAATTGACTAGATGCAGTAGACTTCTTAGAAGGTCTCACCACCTCTGCTGACTCTAGGCAACAGCTCTTCCCAGGAAATAGCAGCACTTAACAGCAAGCCCTTTGTCTGCGTCAGCGTCTGCAGCAAGGACCCTCCTGCAAGCCCAGTTGCTAGGTATGCCTAGACTGGGGAATTCCCAGTCAGAAGTCAGGGTGACCAGGCAGGTAGGTGAAGAGGAGGCCCTCTGCCCTCTGCCCAGGTGAATGCCTTCATACTGGATTATTTTCCTTTCATAAATATGAAGCGTATATGAAGTGTAAAAGGCACATGCAAGTCCCCCGATATCCGCAGCTTTAGGAGCAGGCGGCATTGATTCTCTGTGTCAGTACTGCTGGGTGGGGACTCCCCACACTCTTGGCTTGGTGGGTGGTGTCAGTCGGGGTCTAGACAGAGGACCGGGGAAGGAAAGCTCTTCCAACAAGCTGGGCAGGTAGAGAGTACTCAAAGAACACCGAGGTCTGGAGAGATGGTTAAGTAGATAAGAACACTTGCTGTACAAGCACGAGGTCCTGAGTTTGGATCCCTAGAACCCACATAAAAAGCTGGGCACTATCAGATGTGCATGTAACCCCAGCTCTGGGGTGGACACAGAAGCATCACTGAGGCTGACTGACCACAAACCTATCTGGGCCCGCCCCCCAAAAAAGGGTGAACTCCAGATTCTGTGAAAGATCCTGTCTCAAGGTGAGCCATAGAGGAGGACACTCAACAACCTCTTTTGGATTTCCGGTGCACTTGGGTATCTGCCTGCACACATACAGGCACACGCACCCCCTTTTCAAAAACTTATTTATAATTTGTATACAGTGTTTTGCCTGCATGTACACCTTCACTCCAGAAGAGGGCGCGCCAGATTCCATTACAGATGGTTGTGAGCCACCATATGGTTGCTGGGAACGGAACTCAAGGCCTTTGGAAGAGCAGCCAATGCTCTTAACTTCTGAGCCATCTTTCCCGCCCCTTCACACACACACCTTTAAACACACAAATAAAAGGGAAGCCTTGAGTTGGGTGTGGTGATGCAGCCAGCACGCTCAGCACTCAGGAGGTAGAGGCAGGAGCAACACGAGTGAAAAGGCCAGCCTTGGCTACGGTAAGTTTGATGACAGCCTGGGCTACGTGAGACGTTGTCTCAGAAGAGACAGAGAAGGGATTGGGAGCTGACTCAGATGGTAAAATGTTTGCTGTACAAACATTAGGACTTGAGTTTGGGTCCCCAGCACCTAATTGCCAGCTGACTAGGGTGGCATTGAACTGCAATCCTGGTGGTGGGGAGGATCCCTTCAGCTTGCTGGCCATCTAGACTAGCTGCGTGTTAGGTTTATTGAGAGATCCTGTCCCCGGAACTAAGGTGGACGTGCAGGCAAGATGACTTAATGGGTAAAGGCATTTGCCACACAGACCTGACCACCTTAGCCGGATCCCCAGCACACATACAGTGTGGGAAGAGAAACCTAGCTCTACAAAGCTGACCTTGACACATGTGTGCCCATACACAAACACAGCATGCCTATGCACAATAACACATAATTAAAAACAAAAAACAAGATGCAGAGAGATGGAGGAATATACAGGACATTTGCCTCTCGTCTCTATAACACACCTATACTCACACACATGTGCACACACCCACACTCACACACATGTGCACACATGCACACACACATACACACAGGAACACACACATGCAGAGGGAGAGGGGAGAGAGAAAGAGAGAGAGAGAGAGAGAGAGAGAGAGAGAGAGAGAGAGAGAGAGTTGCTCTGTCAGAGGACCCAGGTTCAGTTCTCTGCACCCACGTGGCATCTCACAAGTGTTTGCCAGTCCAATTCTAGAGGCTCTGGCACCCTTACTTGGACATACATGTAGGCAAAACACCAAAGCACATAAAAATTTTTTTTTTAATTTAAAAAGGGGTACGTATAGTTAAGCCACCCTGACCAAGGCATGCCTGCCCACCCTTGACCCAACCATCACGGTGTGGACTCTAGTGTACCCTGCATGGTGACGGTGATCTGACAAGGTATCTGAGCTGTTGTAAGTCTCTTCCTGGGAAGGAAGTTCTCCCTCTGGATAACATCAGTGTTTCAGCCTTTCCCCTCCCCCAGCATGAGTTTCCTGAATTAATTCCAGTTTCTTAAGGTCTATTGTTTCAAAGGCCAACTAGCCAAAAAAAAGAGCACATGTGTCTTTCTGTAGAATAACTCCTGTCTTGCCAGGTGGCTACATCAGCACACAGGGGGCCAACCTGGTCTCCACAAGAGGAACTGCTCCGGGGGATAGCCTCTCCATCACTGGAAACCGTCTTCCTCTTGAGCACCTTCCATCCCAAAGGCCTTGCTGTTTCTGGAATCCAGAGTGACTGCAGGGTTAGGACAATGACTTGTCCCTGTGCCTCCAGCCCTCAAGGGCGATGAGATGGTCTTGTAGACAGACATTCCTTAGTGACTCTCATGCCTATCCGGCGTCAAGCAGGAGCCTGACTCAAGTGAAGGAGACAGACACACACAAGTGGAGGCAGAGGTGCCAGGCTTTCATCCTGCTTTTAGTGACCTCACGGAGCAAAGTCAGAGCTTTTCAGCAAGAATGCCCATTACGTGTGTCATATTCAGTTTATGTTTGGCTGACTTTAATGTAGAAAGAAATTGATGGGAGGAGCCATACTATCTGGTTCCCTCCTTTTACCATTTGCTGTTCTTTATTTTCACATGTTGGTGTCTCGTCAGATAGTTGTGAAAAGCTCTCCCACACCAAAGATCATAGTATATACGTTCGTAGCACCATTTACTACAATGCTAGGGTGATACTTGCTTGGTTTATTTTGTTTTGCCTGCTTTGTCTGTGTATCCGTGTGTATGCACGTGTGTGTGCAGGTGCACTCAGTCATGTTTACACGTATGGAAATCAACTGTCTTTCTCTTTTGGTCTCTACTGTATATGTTGAGATGGGATCTCCCAGGGAACCTGGAGCTCACTGTTTTGGCTACATTGGTCAGCCAGGGTACCCCAGGGACTCCCTATCTCGTCCTCCTCCTCCCCCAATGCTGCCTTTATGTCCGTGTCAGGGATTTGAGCTCTGGTTCTCCTGCTCACGCAGCAAACACTTTCACCTGCCTGAGCTGGCTAGCTTTCAATGTGACCTCAGCCAAAGTCCTCAGAGAGGAGGGAGCCTCAAATGAAGGGGGAAAAATCTTATGTCTCTATAAGATCAGGCTGTAAGCAAACCTGTAGGGCATTTCTTAGTTAATGAGTGACTGGGCTTGGGGAGGACCCAGTCCATTGTGGGTGGGGCAGTCCCTGGTGGTCCTGGGTTCTGTAAGAAAGCAGGCTGAGCAAGCCAGAAGCAACAAGCCAGGAGGAAGCCATGGATAGGCTCTGCATCAGCTCTTGCCTCCAGTTTCCTGCCCTGTTTTAGTTCCTGTCCTGAGTTTCTTCAGAGAAGAGCTGCGATGGGAAAACATAAGCCAGACAAACCCTTCCCTCCCCAAGGTGCTTTGGACGTGTCTCACAGCAGCAGTGCTAACACCAAGTACGACACCCACTGCTGTCAGCTGTAGCCCCGACTTTGTATTTTCTTATGTCTATCAACCGTGTGTGTGTGTGTGTGTGTGTGTGTGTGTGTGTGTGTGTGTGTGACACCTGCTATAACAAGCCCATCTGTGGAGTCAGATGACAGCTTTCAGGAGTCTGTTCTCTCTTTCTATCCTGTGAGACCGAGTCGTCATGCTTGACAGTAAAAATGCCTTCACCTGTTACTCCATCTCACCAGTCTTGTTTTTGTGGTTTTGAACTAGGATCTTGCTATGTAGCCCAGGATGGCCTTGAACTCTCTGTCTTCCTGCTATACTCCAGGTATTAGGATTGCAGGCGTGGGCCTAGCTTTGATTTACTTTGAAGTGGACGGTCTTGTTGATTTTTCTTCTATGCTGCCACAAATGTCACTTAGTTTGCGCGTGTGTGGCAGAAGGAAGTGTCCATTAATAACTGTCATTTTGCCTAATTTACATTTCCAGGAAATGTATTTTTTCATCTACTAATTCTTCAATCTGAATAAGTAACAAATGTTGATTGAAACCAGCATCTAGACAAAAATTGATGTTTAGGTTCCGTCTTATAGTTTTAGTTCTTATTTTTATGACATGCCAGGGCACTTGTGTGGAGGATAACTTATTGGGGTGACTCTTTCCGTGTACACTCCAGGGACTGTGCTTGGGCTGGCAGGCTTGGTGGCAAGTGCCTTTATCTGCACAGTCATCCTAAGGTCTTGTCCTCTCTAATTTGAAATATGCTAAAATACGTTCAGCAATCGGGGACCTGTCTCTAGATAGGACTCCAGGAATCCTTCTATTTGATTTACACGCTCTCATTTCCTCCCGATCCCAATCCTGAACAGCCTCGGGAATCACAGACACTTCAACACTCAGTAACAATATTCCAGAGACTCTGCCTGACAGAGGCAGAAGCAGATAGGCTTGTATTACAGGGCAGTGGTTCAAGATCAAGAGACATAATTTGGACACAGCTATCATGTGACCATGAGGTAATGGAGATCGAGCCAGAAATAGAAGGGCACTTGTTGGAGCGGGGAGGTGGCTTCTTTATAACAACCATCAAATATTTGCCAAGTTGGGCACCCTGCTAGAAACTGCTGGAGAGTCAAGAGTTAAGGTCAATATGGCGAACATCCTGGAGCAAGTAGGAGAACCCTCCCCCCTCTGTTTGCCCAAGAACAGGGACAGGAAGAAGTAAAATCAACCTGGCAAAACCATTCGTGAGGGAGAGCAGCGGGACCACCTGCACCCTAAAAGGACCCCTAAAACTAGGGAGACAACTTACAGGACCTCTCACCTGCCCTTAGATGCAGAAGGAAGTGTTTCCTTTCATGGATTACTGGGAAGCCCGACTGCCAGCTCACGATGAGCACAGAGGCTGGCCTGCCCTGGCTTCCAAAGCATCCTGCTAGGTTGAAGAAGTGTGCTGCAATTCAATAGACCTGGGGTCGTTGCTAGCTAGGAGGAGTGGTCTTGGGGGAGGTGACTGCTTGTTTTTAGGACAGAACATAGGACCTGGGTATGTCGTCAGATGACTCAGAGCCCTTCCAAGCAAGCCTTTTTCTCATTTTCTCTATCATCCCCCATGTCTCTCTCTGTCTCTCTTTCTGTGTCTCTCTGTATCTTTGTGTGGGGGGGGGATCTCTCTCTCTGTCTCTCTGTGTGTCTCTGTGTCTCTGTCTCTGTCTCTGTCTCTGTCTCTCTCTCTCTCTCTCTCACATACACACACACACACACACACACACACACACACACACACACACACTCAAGCTATGGGGAGAAAGCCTCAGTTTCCATACTTCTAGTGGAAAAAAAAAATCTGGAATGACAGATGCCGGCAAGGGCCCAAGAGATGGTTCAGTGGTTAGTGCCTGCCAGCCTGATGACCTCAATTTCACCTCCGTATCCCACATGGCAGAAGGAGAGAACTGACTCCCACAAGTTGACCTCTGACTTCCCACAGGAACGAGCTATGGTACCTGCCCCCATCCCTAAATAAATAAATAATTTACAATACAATAAAACATTTTTTAAAAGAGATATGAGTGACAGTTGGGCTTCTGGGTATAAGGAAAGATGCTTGCGTTTTTATTTATTTTAAAAAGGTTGTCCAGGATCACCCGCTCACATTCTCACCTCTATTAAACGCCGCTTCAAGGGGACAAGAAAGTAAAGAGCGGTGGCTGTGTCGCTTGTGATCCAAGATGGTTTCAATTGCAAGGCACACCATCGTTAAACAGATCACAGAGGAAGGAAGCACGCCACTGACATCTCTATGACAAAGCGTGATTTTGCCACAGTTCTGGGGGCATGTGAGATGCTATCCCAAACAAGAGAACAAGACAAGTTCTTCAGTTATAAGAAACCCTCTTAGTGTTCAAACCTTTTCCCTCCATGTTAGTAGTATCAGAACCCCTGTTCTTCACGCTCCGCCGGATAGCGTACCTTAGCGTATCTCTTGGAACTGTCCTTGGGAAGAAACGCCTCTCCTCCCTGACGTAGGATACCTCCGGCAGTGGCAGTGGCAGCGGCAGCGGCGGCAGCAGCAGCGGTGTACTTTCATGTTCTTTCTCTTGTAGTCATTTTTTTTATGGTGCTTGGTTTTTATATAGGCCATGAAATATTTATGCTGCTTAATTAAGCTAAAACAATTTTGTCTTAATTTTTTTAACTGGAAGCTTTTTTTTTTTAAAGTATTTAAGCGGATAAGAAAAAAAAAAAAAACCCCGAAATGTAAAATTTGAGAGTACTTCCTGAGTAGTCATGAAATGTAGACTGTCAGTGAAATTACAAAGTTAATTTTATCCCAAGGAAGGCACGTTTTAAAATAGACTCTGGCTTGTGTCTGTTCTGATAGGTACCTCTCAGGGTCTTCTAAGCTGAGCCATCTATAGGTGACGATTCTCCAATGGCTTCGACCAGGGCCGGATGAAGACAGACAGGAAGGACATCCTGGAAGGCTGAGATGGTTAATATCGGTTGTTAATTGGGAGATAAACTTCTGGGGATGCTTGTAAGGGAGTTTCTAGATTGGGCTAGCCAATGTGAGGGCACTTGCCCTGGGTGTGAACACCACCGTTCCACATGGCTCACCACCCAGACAGCAGACAAACGGGATAGCTAGCTGAGCACCAGCACTGATCACTCTCCGTGCCCTGACTGCAGATGCCATGTGACCAGCGCCGTGTGCTCCTCACCATCCACAGTTCCCCCATCATGATGGACTGTGTCACCTTGAACTATAAGCCAAGTAAACCCTGTCTCTCTGAAGTTCCTTCTTTTCAGGTGTTTGAATGCAGAGATGTGAAAAGTAACAAATTCTAAGGGCAGTTGGTAGGATGGTCACAACAGGAGGCTAGGAGTTGGAGCAGTGCCTGCGTGCCTCCATGTTGGTGCGCACACCACGGTATATGTAGGTGTTTTAGTTGCAGTGCTGTTGCTGTGGTAAAACGGAGAAGCAGCTTGGAATGGAAGGGGGTTATTTGGCTTACACTCCCTGACTGTAATCTACTGTTGAAGGAGCTCAAAGCAGGACCCATGGGAAAATATTACCGGGGGGCTCACCCTCTGGCTCTGCCAACGACTCATGCTCAGCTCGCTGTCTTATGCTCTACCCAAGACCATCTGCCTAGGGACAGGGCTGCCCTTAGAGTACTGGCCTTCCCCTATCAGTCAGCAATCAAGAACATGCCGAGGAGACATGCCCACCGGCTAATCCCATGAAGCAAATCCTAAAAGGAGGTTCACTCTCCCCAGATAATTCTACTTTGTATCAAGTTGACAATCAAAACTAACCAGCATAGTAGCAGGCAAGATGCTGAAGCTGTCAGCCAGGTCCTTTGACTGCCACGTAACAATGTTACCTCTCTTATTTCTTGCTGTGGTTTGGATAAATATTCTCCAGTGGCCCCTGACCTCTGAGACTATTGGGAGGTGGTAGGATTTTTTTCCTTTTCTTTTCTTTTCTTTTCTTTCTTTCTTTCTTTCTTTCTTTCTTTCTTTCTTTCTTTCTTT
>OU015749.1:2631157-2649460 GCA_907169655.1 Acomys percivali | reverse complement strand
TTTCTTTCTTTCTTTCTTTCTTTCTTTCTTTCTTTCTTTCTTTCTTTCCTTCTTTTAAGTTTTTTCCAGACAGGGTTTCTCTGTGTAGCCTTGGCTGTCCTAGACCCACTCTGTAGACCAGGCTGGCCTCGAACTCACAGAGATTTGCCTGCCTCTGCCTCCTGAGGGCTGGGGTTAAAGGTATGCACCGACCATGCCTGGTGGAGGGTTGTTTTTAAAATCAAGGCTATTTGTTTGCCTGGCTTTTGGTTTTGTTTTGGCAGAGTAGTGGCACACAGGCCTGTAATCCCGACACTTAGGAGGTGTAGGAGGTGGATCAGGAGTTCCTGTTCAGTTTTAGCTTCTGTACTGAATTCAAGGACAGCTTGAGCTGCATGAAGTTTTGGCTTAAAAATGAAAGCAAAGCAAAGCAAAACAAAACCCCTCAAATTCTGCCCTTTAGTTAGAAGCATTTATGTCTCAGTTCCAGTAGCACACAGAAGTGTACATGAGTAGGGCGCGGTGGCCTGCTCTACAAAGTCTGTTCAGGACAGCCAGGTCTGTTACACAGAGAAAGCCTGTCTTGAAAAACCAAAAAGCGATTGCTGTGAGTTCGAGGCCAGCCTGGTCTACAAAGTGAGTCCAAGACAGCCAAGGCAACACAGAGATACCCTGTCTGGGGGAGGGGGGAGGGGGAGAGAAGAAAAGAAAAGGAAAATTAAAAAAAAAAATCTGTATGACTCAGGAATAAGTTAACAAACAGCTTTTATTCCAAATTAACACTTCAAAGGGGGGGCAGGTAAGATAGAGGACAAGAGATAGCCGACTTCATATATCAGATTTAAAAAATTATCTCTTTTTTAAAAAAACTTCATTTTTCTTATTTATTTTTATTTTTTATTTGTCACTTTCTTTCTTTTATTTGATTTGATTTGATTTTTCAGAGACAGGGTTTCTCTGTGTAGCTTTCACTGTCCTGGACTCACTTTGTAGACCAGGCTGGTCTTGAACTTACAGAGATCCACTTGCCTCTGCCTCCTGAGTGCTGGGATTAAAGGCATGAGCCACCACCGCCCAAAACTTCATTTTTCCAATGGAAAATTATTTCAAGAAAGCAAGGTATAATAATCATTTTTTAAGTCCCCTCAGTTAAATCACTTAACTGTTTGTCATCAGGCTTGTACAGGGTGCACAAGGAATGCTTTCAGCCTCAGCAGCACAGCCGTGTAGGTATAGGACAAATCTGTGTCAAGTGTGTTGCTGCTCGGTGCTGTTGAATGAAAGGAGAAAATTACTGAGGCCACCGCTCCTGTCCTCAACAACATATAATATTTTACCGAGGAAACCAGATGTGGTGGCACATGCCTATAATCCTGACATCTGGGAGTCAGAGGCAGGGGGATGCTGAGATCACAGCTACCCTTGGCTATGCCAAAAGTTTAGAGCCAAACCTGGACTTGAAGACAGGGGTTATGCAGATGGCCCGGTGGGCAAAGTGCTTGGCACAAAAACAACAGGAGCAGAGTTTGGATCTCCAGAGCCCAAGCAAAATATGTGTGGGTGTGGCAGCCTGCCTGTAATCCCACCGCCAGGGTGCGGAGGGGGACTGGGAGGACAGACCGGGTAGCTAGACGAGCTCGGCTGGAGCTCTAAGTTCCGTACACATGGTGGAAGGTGCTGAGGAGGACACTCAAAGTCGACCCCTGGCTGCTTACACCAATGCACACCAGCGTGCGCACAGACATGCATGCACACCACGTACACATACACAGACACACATTCTCAAATGACCAGAGCATAGTGTATACAAGTCTGAAATTATCAAAAGATAATACGTCTTTAAATATTAAAAAAAAAAAAAGAATAAAAGAAAGCAAATACATAAACCGATAGCTTTACTTGGGGGCGTGGGGGATGGGGGGGGAATTCATTCTTTTTGTTGTTATTTTAAAATAGGGGCCTCACCACATGGCCCCGGCTGTTCTAGACCTTGCTGCCTTAGGCTGGCCTTGAACTAGGTGTTAACTGAGAAATGACCACGAAATCTTGATCCTCCTGCCTCTGTCCTCCAAGTACTGGGATCACAGGTGAGTGACACCACAGCTGGCTTCAATTGATCTTTGACACAAAGCAGTCATGCCTATTTACAGTACAATGTGGTCATCAATACATGTATAATGATTAATCAGGTCAGGGTGACTGGTGTCTCTGCCATCTAAATATTTATCGCTCAGTTCTTTTGAGAATGCTCAAAATCCCATTAGCTCTTAGAAATATTCAGTTAGTAGGGATTGGCATGTATAACAGATACTCACCTAAGCCCAGCTGCTCCTCTGTTATCTGGGAACACCCCCTCACCCCCCACCCTCCCACCCCGCCTCCATGTTCCCTCCCTTCCTGGGTTCTAGAGCCATGATTCAGATCAGCGTTTCAGTTTCCGTTACAGGTGGCAACATTTGATATTTATCTTTCTGTGCCTGACTCTTCGTGACATACTTTTTAAAAGCTATCGCCTCCAATTCTTTTTTTTTTTTTTTTTTTTAAATCAGCTCCAATTCTTACTTTAACTCCATTGCTCTGTATAGAAGCTTTTATCCTCTTATGGTTGTAGTCTTTGGTGACCGTTGTAAATGGACTTTGTGGTCGATTGTTTCCCATCTCCCCGGAGTGGAGATGGGGCTGCAGGATCTGTTTCTGGGACCTGGATGACAGTGGGTGCTTCCTGCTATGGCCCTTGTCCTGTGTGCTTCATAGCATAATGTCATTGTGGGTCCAAGTGACAGCTCCGTCTCTCATCCTAGGTGCCTTTACGGATGCCCTAAAACATCAGAGTCCTTCTTTTGTGCTAAAGCACAGACACAATTATAAAACTAGCTTTCTACCATTTCTGTATATCTGATGTAAGAAAAATAAACATATGAGCAAGTCAAGGCCACCATCTTAAGACTAGGAAGTGGTGGGATGGGGATGTCACTTAGCTTGTATAGATAGGGCTTGCCCTCCAAGCACGAGGAGCTGAGTCTGATTCCCCAGAACCCACGCTGAAAAACAAATAAACCTAGTGTGATGTTGTACACTTGTAATCCCAGTCGGCACTGCAAAGGAGGAGACAGGCAGATCCCTGGGGCTATGGTTAGCAGTCTACCCTGCTTGGTGTGTACCGGGCCAGTGAGAAACCCTGGGAAAGAAAGAAAGAAAGAAAGAAAGAGAGAGAGACAGGAAAGAAGGAAGGAAAAAAAGACAAACATGATGGAAGGAAGGAAGAACAAAAGAAAGGTAAGTAAAGGCTCTGACCAACCTGGGCATCACAACCTGAGTTTTCTTCCCAGGATCCATGTTGTAGAAAGAGAGAACCAATGGCTACAAGTTGTCCTCTGACCTCCACACACAGGCTATGGGATGCATTTGCCCCTCCTCCCCGCTGCTCTGTGTATAAGTAAGTAAATAAGTAAATATAATTTTTAAATTGTGCTTGGCACCTGAGGAATAAGAGCTTTAGGCTGGGGCTGGAGACTTGGCTCAGAGGTTAAGAGCACTGGTTGCCCTTCCAGAGGTCATGAGTTCAATTACCAGCAACCACCGGATGGCTCACAACCATCTGTAATGAGATCTGGTGCCCTTTTCTGGCCTGCAGGCAAAATACTGCATACATAATAAATAAATAAATATTTTTTAAAAAGAAACAAAAAAAGAGCTTTAGCTGTCCTCTGTACATTTACACACACACACACACACACACACACACACACACACACACATACATCTGCACACATGAACATGCACACACATACAGAAAACGATATAGGAGACAAGCTGTGTCTTGGACTGCTGAGGCATGTTAGTTACCTTTGTACTGCGGTGAAAGATTGCCTACTAGGAATAACAATAAGGGATGGAAAGTTATCTTGGCTCATGTTTTCAGTCCTCCATGGTGAGGAAGTTGAAGCGGCTCAAGCCGCGGCTGTGTGAGTATGGTGGAGGCTGTCTACGCGGCGGTGTGTTAGGACGCAGAAAGCAAAGCTGGAGCTGGGAGCCAGCTGTGACCTTAAAGGCCTAACTCCTGATCTTCTACCTGTACCAGCTGGAACCTGCCACTTGAAGGTCCTCCAACCCCCACAACAGCGCTGCCATCTGGAGGCCACCCGCTGAGACCATGCGTTTGAGGAAGACATTTCAGATTAGAACCGTGACATGGAGCACGCATGCTGGGCGTCAGAGTCACCTAGCTCATGTGCCGCGCGCTGCTCTGCAAGGCCCTGGGACCCAGTAGCTCCTAGACTGAATGTTTGCCTCCTCCAGGGACTACTCTGACCCTGTCCAGCCTGAGCTAGCTTACCAGTGCCACAGCAGCCCCCTTAGTGCCTGTCACACAGGCCCGAGCAACTGTGACAGCCAAACTCCGTGGCTACGTTTTACCTCTGCGTCTACTCTCTACATAATGTAGACAGTAAGTGTTCAGTGAATGCCTGAGCAGATGAACATGTGAATGAATATGGGTGAACGTTCTCTGAGTCAGAGACCAGTCATCATCACGAGTCTGGAGAGAGACTCATCTTGGGAGTCAGTGACTTCAGCAGGCTGAGTAGGAGGATTGTGGGCGTGCTCAGCCCAGGAGACAGGGTAGCTTCTATTCTGCTGCTGCAATGAGCATAGCTATTTGGGGGGGTGTCCTCAGGGACTGGGTCTAGGTTTGTCTCTTGCAGTCTCCTAGAGCCTACAGTGCCAGCACAGAGAGGCAAAGCAGGGCTTGCTAAGACATTGGTTTCTCAGGAAGCCTCCGATTCAACTTGCTTGCCTGTAACAGCATTGGCCGAGCATCGAGTTCCCATGTACCACATCACGTTTTGGATACGTGGCAAGACAAAATAGCAGACTATACACGGTCAACATTTTAGCAGGAGGAAAAGTGAGGTAAAAATTCACACCGAGGACAGGCTGCCAGCTGTGGGTCCCGCCCTGGGCCCATGGGTCAACATGTGTCTATTCTCAATATCACATCCTCAGCGCTAAAAGGATAGAGCCAGCCTGTGTCCTAGAGGCAGCAGAACAGTTCAGCTTCTGAAAGACTCGTTTGCATAACATTGAAATCAGTCATGTTTAGCTTCTCCTTCTCCTGGACAGCTCCTTCCTTACACTTGTTTATACATGGCTTGCATGCAGCAGCATAATGCTGTCTGTAAATATCACCTGGCTGAAGTAATCTCTCACAGCGTAATTTCCATGCGAGCAGGTAGCACGTGCTACCAATGAGAGTGGAATTTAGATGCATAAAGTTCCAATTGATGCTATTCAACTTTTTAAAAATTACATCTGTTTTTTACTTACTTTGTTGGGGGTGGGGTGGGCATCACGTATGTGCCACGGCACATGTGTGGAAATCAGAGGACAACTTTCAGGAGCCATTGTGGGTCCTAGGGATCAAACTCAGGTCATCGGACTGGGTAGCAAGCATATTTACCCACTGAGCCACCTGGTTGGCCCTGATGTTGCACAGAGATGGGGAGACTGTCAGTCTGTAGCCCAGGTTGGCCCTGAACTCAAGGGATCCTCCTCCGGTGGCCTCCCAAGTCCTGAGATTGTAGGACTGAGCCATTTGACTAGTTTCTGTTCCTCCTCTATTTTTGTTTGTTTGCTTGTTGGTTTTTTTGTTGTTTTTGTTTATGGTTTTGTTTTTGTTTTTGAGACATGGTTTCTCTGTGTGGCTCTGGCAGTCCTGGAACTTGTGGTGTCTGTCAGACTGGCCTTGAACTCACAGAGATCTGCCTTCCTCTGCCTCCCAAGTGCCGGGATTAAAGGTATGTGCCACCACTGCCTGACCCTGACTCTGTTCTTAAAAATTAATGGTGATGAGCAAGTGAAAAGACCCAACAAAAAGCCGGGCGTGGTGGTGGCACACGCCTTTAATCCCAGCACTTGGGAAGCAGAGGCAGGTGGATCGCTGTGAGTTCGAGGCCAGCCTGGTCTACAAAGCGAGTTCAGGACAGCCAAGGCTACACAGAGAAACCCTGTCTCAAAATTAACAAAACAAAACAAAACAAAACAAAAAAAAAGAGAACAGAAAAGATCCAGCAAGTAACGACACCTTCTGTGCAAGCCTGATGACCCGAGTTCAATCCCCAACACCCAGGGGAAGGCAGAATGAGAGAACAAATTCTACAAAATTGTTCTTCACGCTGAGATGTTCCCCCCTCCTACACATCTCACATCGTGCACATGTACACAACAACAGCAACAATGATACAGATTTTAAAACTAAAAAAGGGGACTTTGCATTCAGAAGGAAGAAAGCTTATGTTCTTTTACAGTGAGGATTAAAAAAAAAAAAAAAAGATAACAGCAGGGTTGATGAATATGCGTGGGATCTCACAGAAAAAATGGGACCAAGGGGCTGGAGGGGTAGCTCAGTCATTGAAAGCGCTCCCTGGCCTTCCAGAGGACCAGAGCGCCATTTCCAGCATCCTCGATGGCTGGTTCACGGTGCTGCCATTCTCTTTTTTCCTCAGAAGCATTCGTATAATTGTAGCTTTGGCTGGTGCCTCTGACCTACTCGACTGCTCCCAAGTACTGTTCTGCTTTTCTTAAATGCACACTTTGATATTGTCTCTTGTGAGGTGCTTTCCCCCCTGGGGTCAGAGAGAGGAAAAAAAAGTTTGCTTTCCATTCTTATTCATTTAGACAAGAACACCAAGACATTTTCCAACTTGAAAAAAAAAATATTAGAGTGCTAGCTTGTTTTTTGTTTTATAGTTATGGCTGCTTGATTGGAGTGTGTGGGCTGATGTAGAAGTTGTACCTCCCAGTAAGGTTTCGCTCTAAAGGGGTTGCCTTGGCTCCAGGAGACAAAGGTTTATTTCAGAGAGTGGATTTGTCAAGACAAAAGAAGATGGTTTCTGCTTCTCATGTCTGTAACATGGAAAGCCAAACTTCCCAATTAAAATGAAATAAAAAAGACTGCATTTGGGGAAAGAAAGAAAGGAAGGAAGAAAGAGGAAAAAAGACCATGAAAGCATTGAGGATCTGGAAAGGGGAAGGCTCAGGGTCCACGGAAAGATTGGAGGGTGCTATGGAGAGTCTCATCTCTGAGCTGAGGTCATTACTGTGCACCCTGAAACTATGGGCAGAGACCTGGAGTGGGAGCAGAAAGGGCATGGCTGGCCCAGACAGGAGACGTTATCATGATTTACCCAGGTCAACACTGCCCTCCCTGTATCCACCTGGCTCAACCCTTGGAACTCCCCAGAGAGCATCCTGAGAGTCAGCGGAGCAGGGAGGGAGGGAAGGCCATTTGGGAGCTTTCTGAAGGCTGCGATCATCTCGTCTCTGAGACATCTTTCAAGAGCAACTAACCCAGATCTTATATAAACACTGCCAGAAAGCAATAAAAGAAGAAACACACCCTAACCTGTTTACAAGCCAAGTGCAGCCTAGATACAGAAACACAATAAGGACGCCGAGGAGAAGAATTACGGACTAATCTGTCTTTCCAACACAAGTGCAAAAATACTAAACAAACCCAGAAATTTGAAGCTGGCGACAGAAGGACAGATAGGTCATTACCAAGAGTAGCTTAGCAAGAGACGGTCAGTGAACATTGCTTATCACATAAATACAGCGAAGAAAAGCGTCATCACTCTAGCTGCTTTATAGAAGGCATCTGATAGAGTTCTGCATGCGCGTTGCTTACTTTTCTTGTTTCTAAGACATAATACCTTAGAAAAAGCAACTTAAGGGAAGAAGAGCTTACTTTTGGTCTCGGTTCAGAAAAATACAGTCCGTTGTGACAGGGAGGCTGTGGCCATAGTAGCAGGTTGATGCACAGTGCTAACAGGGAGAGAAAAAAAAAATACTGATGCAATGCTAGGTTCTCTTTTTTTTTCTTTCATTCTTTTAAAAATTGCACGTGCGTGCACAAATGCATATGTAGGGGGGCGTGCACAAATGCATGTGCATGTTGGCATGCGTGAGACCAGGGGTCAATCTCGGGTGTTGTTTCTCAGGAGCTGTCCAACTTCTATACTTACTTACTTCTTTATTTGTTTGTTTGTATATGTGTAAATGTGTGGATGGCATATGCACATGTACATTGGGGGAGTGTGTGCGTGTGTGTGTGTGTGTGTGCGCGTGCGTGCGTGCGTATGTGTGTGTGTGTGTGTGTGTGTGTGTGTGTGTGTGTGCATGAGGAGAGCCAGAGGAGAACATTTGAACACCCTACTCTGTCACCCTCCACTTTAATCCCTTGAAACAGGGTTTCACTGAACCCGGAGCTAGGCTGCCAGGCAACAAGTCCCAGAAATCCTCCACCCTCTACAGTGCTGAGGTTATGGGGATGTTTAGCCCCATTTTTTTTTTAAATGAGGGTGTCAGAGATTCAAATGCAGGGTCTTATGCCTGCACAGCGAGCTCTGTTACTCTAAGGCAGGGGTTCTCAGCCTGGGAGTTACCTAAGACCACCAGAAGACACAGATATTAACATTATCACCACAACATGGGGGACTGTGTTAAAGGGTCACAGCATCAGGACGGTGGCTTTAAGGCATCTCCCTGGCCCCACCTTATTTTTGCATAGAGAGTTTCCAGCTGGGGCCTGTGCTCACCTATTTGGGTTAGGCTGGCTGGCCAAACAACCAAGGATCCTCCTGCCTCTACACCCGCCTCCAACCCCGGGGTTACAGACACTTGTTTCATATCCAGCTTTTTGTGTGGATGCTGGGGATCAAATTTAGGTCCTTAAGTTTGTACCGGCAAGCGCTTTACCAGCTGAGCTCTCTCTCCAGCTCCTCCTTCTTACTCAGTCTGGGGCCATAACCCACGGAAGAGCGCCACCTACAGTCAGGGTGGGGCTTCTCCCTCTCCCTCTCCCTCTCCCTCTCCCTCTCCCTCTCCCTCTCCCTCTCCCTCTCCCCGCCCCCCCTCTCTCTTTGGGGGGTTTTTGAGACAGGGTTTCTCTGTGTAGCCTTGGCTGTCCTGGACTCGCTTTGTAGACCAGGCTGGCCTCGGAACTCAGGGATCCACCTGCCTAACCCTAACCCTAACCCTGAGTCCTGGGATTAAAGGCGTGTGCCACCACGCCTGGCTGGGGCTTCCTTTCTTAATTAAATTCTCCGCAAACACCTTGAAGATCATACCTAAAAGTGTGCCGCATATATGTCCTGGGTGTTCTGTTTATTAATCCAATCAAGGTGACAATTAACACCAACCATCATGGCATACATGCTTTTTAATAGAACACAAATGACACCTCTTAACGAGCTCAGAACGGACAGGAGCTTTCTTGGTTTAATAAAGGATGTCTGTCAAACGCCGGTAGCCAGCATCGTTGTCTCTGGGGAGAGGCCAGAACCTGACTCAGAGATGAAAACAGCAATGTAAGTTAACACGGCCATTTCAGTTAAACTTTGTACTAGTGAAGCAACAAAAAATAAAATAAAATCATACAAATTTTAAAAGAACAAACAAAACTATTGTTTACATATTATTGTGCACATGAAAAACCGGAGCAACTTACACATAAGTTACTAGAATCAGTACATGAACGTTTTCTGGATATAAGCTAAAAATCGCATGTCAGTACTCAAGGAACAAAGAATTAACATTTTCAAAGATATGTCATTAAAACAGCATCAAAATGTGTCACATATATAGAAAGAAGCCTAATGAAAGGCCTATAAGGAGAAAATTATAAAAATTCATCATGAGGCACTCATGAGAGATGAAATCTAAACAAGAATGCCCTTGAGATCGTAGAACTGGTCCCATTTTATGGACACTTCCCAAGTGAAGGCAGCCCTTCCAGCAGGCCCAGTGGCTCTGCTCAGCGCTGTCACAGCTTCCCAGATGTGGTGAGCGTTGTCGGAGCTTCAGCCACACCTTCCGTGCTTGTTCAGTGGAGGCAAGCATTTGGTTTCTAGAACATACACGGGATTGTAAAGTGCTCTGAGCCACCAAGGTATCTAGAATGGTTTAGTTCAGAGGTTTGGTGTGCAGTGGAAGTGTGTATGCTTGATACACATAGGTCTCTGAGCTCAACCTGAGAGGCGTTCACAGATTTAGTTCACATTATGCAGCATTGTAATTACAGTGTGCTGGTGATTGACAGTTGAACCAATTGAATAAAAAAGAAAACCTTGACATGCATATGATATATGGCTGTTTGGAAAAGAGCATCAGGTCAGTGGAACAACAGTGGGTTTGTGTGTGTGTGTGTGTGTGTGTGTGTGTGTGTGTGTGTGTGTGTGTAAAATGTCCTCATACTCCTGCTCAGAACATGTTCTTGAATGCAAATACAAGGGAAACCGAATTTGCCTGCTTGCCTTCCATCCCTCCCTCCTTTTTCCTCCCTCCCTTCCTCCCTTCGTCTTTTTTCATATATATTGTGTTCTCTTTTTTTATGTGCTCATAAGGGGTTAGATTCAGCACCGCTGGTTGAATTGCATACAAAATTAATCCATGTTTGCTTGTGATTGTCACCATTCCAAATACTATGAAAGATAACTGTATCTGGTGTTAACATCAACAACAAGCAATGGCTGAGGAGGTAGCTTGGTCAGTAAGATACTTCCCTTGTGAGCACGAGGGCCTGACTTCGATCAGCAGAACTCACATACAAACACGAGGCGTATTAGCATGGGGGAGGCAGAGACAGGCAGGTCCCGGAGCTCACCGAGCAGCTGGACCAGCCTACCTGGATAGTTGCAAGCCAGTGAGAGATTTAGACACTGGCAAGCTGACGGGATCCCACAGAGATCTGTTTTCCAGCTTCGCCTGTAATCTGTCCACCCATAGTTCCCACCAAGGTGTTTGAAAGCTGCCGTGATTTATGACTTTCTTCTGTTCCGTAACTATACAAACTTCATGACACTATTGTTTCCAGGCCTCAGTCACTCATATTTGGCTCCAAAATAAGCTATCCTGCATTACCCTTGTGGTGAGAACTGTTTCTGTGTCCACACTGGACTGTGACCTGAAGGGGAGAGAGCCACCCTCCCTGGAGGCCCTGCGGTTTAGCACTGCAGGTTTACTACTGAACACGCCACTTGACCTTCACAGCTCCTACTTATTTTCTTCCTCTTTTTTAAAAAAAGAAAAATCCATTGATTGGTTGGTACAGAAAATCTGAAGGTCCTTCAGTTTAAGGGCTTGTGATTGCATAACACTGTTCACTTGTCTATCTTCCCTGTGAAGAGGGCATTGCAGCCGCTGAAGAGGTTTTAGCGGAAAGTAATCCAGGGACCATGCTGTCTAAAACCTCTATTATCCCGATTCCAAAAACTCTATACAAATACAGCAATAAATCAAAAACAAAAACAAAAAAAACCAACCAGTACCTAGGAGGCCTATAAAACACTGCTTTTCACTTTCCAGAGAGTGCTCATTCAAGGAGGATAATGCATCTTAATTGTAGTTGAGCTGGAGTTTTGCAGAGCTGCAGATCTTCTGGTGGCCAGTTAGGTGTTTTAGAGACTGTTAGCATTTAGGATCCATAGCCCACAGTGAATGGAAGGAATGCCTCAGAAATTCTGCCTTTCTGACAGACTCATTTTCTTCCTTTTTCTTCTTGGGCCACTTCGGCTTCCAGGGCTCAGGCTTAAACCGTTTGTTGTCTCGGTCTATACGATGCGACGTCATCATAAACCCTGTGTTTTTAGTTGCCTACCTTAGTTTTATATAAAACTTTCAAAAAATTCTGCATGTGTGTGTATATGTGGGTGGGGGCATTGTACACGTAAGTCCAGCTGTCAGTGGAGGCCAAAGAGGGTGTCAGATCCCCTGGTGCTAATTTACAGCTGATTATGAGCCATCTAATACTAGCGCTTAGAACTGAAACCAGGTCCTCTGCACTCACAACTGCCGAGCCACTCTCCAGTCCCAGTGTGACCTGCCATACGCAGAGTCCTCTTGTCTTTAATTCCATTTTTGTTGTTGTTGTTGTTGTTTTGTTTTTCAAGACAGGGTTTCTCCTTGTAGCCTTGGCTGTCCTGGACCGCTTTGTAGACCAGGTTGGCTTCGAATTCACAGTGATGCGCCTGCTGCCTCTGCCTCATGAGTGCTGGGATTAAAGGCGTGCTCCACCACGCACAGCCATCTTTAAGTCTAATTATAAGTGTCCTTCTCAGTTCTGAGTTTTATGTAGCTAGCAGCTTACTACGGTTTTGATATTTTCCTCTTCTGGCATGCATGTGTACATGCAGGCAGAACACTGTACACATAATAAATAAATAAGTCTAAAAAACGAAATGATATGAATAAATTAATAAGATATATTTTAAAAAAGAAATGGTCAAAATTTCTGCTAGGTGTGGTGGCACATGCCTTTAATCCAGCACTTGGGATGTAGAGGCAGGTGGATTTGCTGTGGGTTTGAGGCCAACCTGGTCTACAAAGTGAGTCCAAGACAGCCAAGGTTAACACAGAGAAACCTTGTCTCAAAAAACCAAACCAAACCAAACCAAACCAAGCCAAACCAAACCAACAAAAAGGTTTTGGTATTGTAGTCTCAACTGTTTTCTCTGAAAAGGGTGTCATGTATCTCATGAGGGCTTGAGACTCATTATGTAGCTGACAATGACTTCGAACTTCTAATCCTCCTACTGAAATTGTAGGCACCCACCATCACACTTTGTTTGTGGGGTACTAGGGGTCAAACCTAGGGTGTCATGCCCTGCGGCCCCTCGAAATGCCTTAAATTCAACGTTGTCTCCTCCCACATATCTGCATCTCACCTGTATCTTGGTGATTATGGCCATCAGTTGTCAGGAGAGCTACAGAGGTCCAAACTGATTGGTACCATGGGTTTTGTGTTAGCTTCAAAGCCAGCCAAGGAGATAGGGTCACAAAGAGTGAAACTCATTGAGAATAACCGGTCAATGCTGGGAAACCAAGTCACATCTGGTGGGCAGCAAACTGATATTGAAAAATAAAGTCAAGAGTCAGGTCAGTGGTGCAGGGAACAGGTGTTGGGCATCCTGAAGCTGCGGCAAACCCCTACACAGGGAAGGCCCTTCAGCATCCTCCCCCCTCCAGTGTTTCACCTTCCTTGCCTCTCCAAGTTTACCACATGCTGATAACTTTCCCTGAAGTGGCCACTGTTGAAACATTTCTCCTCAGCCATTGAGACTTGTCTGTTATGTGCACTTCTCCCCCAATAGAGTCACCGTCCTTGGTCCCCAGCCCTCTCCTACATGACGCCTTCTATAGTCTTCCCATTTTTGGTGTCTGCTTACTTTTTCTTTTATTCGAGTTTCATTTTAATAAAAGTAACATACAAAAATAGTTTGATGTTAAGTAGTAACTTCTAGTTTCCAAAAACAGCAGATTGGATTCTTAAGATAATCTTCTCAGCTAAAAACAACGGGGAACGTTATGTAACGCAGTTTGACACATTAAACTTTTTTTTTTTAATATTAAGAATCTGGGGAGCTGGGGGTATAGTTCAATTAGCAGAGTGTTTGCCTAGCACTCATGAGACTGAGGATTTGATCTCCAGTACTAAAGAAAGAATACAAAAGCCTGTACTCTCAATGCTGCAGATGTGGGGGCAGGAATCTCAGAAATTTAGGACTGTCTTCAGCTACATATCAAGTTTGAGGTCAGCTGGGGATATATGAGATCATGTCTCAAACAAAAAGGTATCACACATCTGAAAGGACAGTAGAGACTTCAAATTGTGATATGAAAGTCATTCACAAGGTCTATAAGCATACGTGTACTTTTTATAGCTCTCTATATATATATTTAAGTGTGCATCATCATCTGTCATCCGTGACAGCTTTACTATAGCCACATTTGAGTTGTAGATATATATCCCCCTAAGACAAGAGAGACGGAAGTGATGCCCAATATCCAAGGTCTTAAAGGAGATGGTCCTTATGTTAAATCGGGATGCTCCAGTGAGAATCACACTCAGAGTAAAGTCAACCATGGCTAACTCATTCTCCACTCCAACCAAGAGAGGTTGTGGCAGAATATTCCCTGAAAATAAACACAAGGACATGAAAAAAATTTTATTTGGGCCTTATCAGCTTTTAGACAGTCTTGCATCCATGTTTATAATATCTACAACATAGAAACCAAGGACAAGCCAGTGACATACTTGGGCTAAATTGTGGTTGTGGCTGTTGGTACTTCTAATATGCCAAGAAGAAACACATATGCTTTCTTAACAGTATATGCACTCCAGAACTTGGGTGACTAACAGAAGTAACTTTCAGACAGTGCTTGCAAGATACTCAAAGTGGTGGTGCTGCCACAGAGGCAAAGAGACCACATGAATGAGACTCAGGAGACACAAAAATTGGAGGCAACCAGAGGTCTGACTCAGTGAGCAACGACTTGCCACTGGATCGGATGCCTGGTTTTAGCCTCAGGACCTGCATGGAGGAAGGTGAGGTGGCACTCCTCTGACCATCAGATATATGTGGAGCTTGCACAGACAAATATGTAATTTTAACGTTTTTAATTGAGGCATAACTATATAGATTATTTAAAATGGAATTGCTAGACAAGCATCTGGAAACAAGCGTCATGTTCAAAGAAACAAAAGAAAAAGGAAATGTATGTTAGGAAACATGACATTAGAAAAAGTGATACAGGTTCTAGAGCTGAAAAATAACCAAAGTTTAGCTGGGCATGGTGGTGCACGCCTTTAATCCCAGCACTCGGGAGGCAGAAGCAGGTGGATCACTGTGAGTTCAAGGCCAACCTGGTCTAGAAAGCGAGTCTAGGACAGTCAAGGCTACACAGAGAGACCCTGTCTAGAGCTGAAAAATAACCAAAGTATAAAGCTCAGTGGATTTATTGTAAGATCAATAAAATCTTAAAAGTCAGCTAATGAAAATGGATAGATCACTTATGCACAGCTGGGGTCCTCACCTGAAATCCCTCAAGTAGCCTTCCCGTTCTGAGGAAAAATGCACAGACTTTCAACTAAAGAGGGAAGCCTCAATATACTCTTATCTTCATGGGAGTTATCATTAGAAGTTATCATGTAAGAAAATCAGTCACTTAAAATATAAAATGATCAATATAAACTAGCAAGTGGACTCAGAAGTATATGTTAAATATGATGTTCAAGTCAAGAAAACACATACTTCCCACCATGCACGGAACATGTCAAATGTGACTGTAAGGCTGTGACACTTCACCTCTGGGCTGATGAGCTCAAGGCCAGCCTGGACTTCATTAAAAAAAAAACAAAAACACAAGAAAGAGTTAACCAATATCCAAATATTCTAGAATCCACGTAATTAAAGGAGATACTAACAACAAAAACATAAGTGGAAATCCCGTTCTCACTTAAAAATGAAAGGTTTTATTCTATTTATGTCATACATGAAACAGTAATGACATTGCTACAAACTACAAATGTATGAAGCAGAAAAGAGTAACGAGAGCAATACGCTTTCCATCGTACACAAGGGGGAAAAAGGGCTACACAGAGAAACCCTGTCTTGAAAAACAACCAACCAAACAAACAAACAAGGAATAAAGGCCAATATTAGTGAAGTTTGGGGGCAAGATGGCTCAGTGGGTGAGGGTCAGTCTAACAATGCGAATTTGGTCCCCAGGACCCAAATGATGGAGAGAGAATGGACTCCTCCAAGTTGCCCTTTGACCTCCACACATGCAGGCCATGGCATGAATGTGCGCGCGCACACACACACACACACACACAAAATAAATGTAAAAATATATTTCAGTGAATATACTTAATGTCCATCAGATAGGATTGTAAAAGTTGATGCCAAATTATACCAAAAAAGAAAAAGGAAGTGAAGAACAAAGACAGGAGCACCATTTAAAAAACAAACATGTAAGTCAAAGAGAAGCATCCCATAAAAAGCTTTGGGGCAAGCACGGTTTGTTCTCAGTGACGCAGATCATAGTGACAAAAGCTGGAGCTGTGGAAGAGTGGCAATTGTGGAAGTGACTAAAAGAAGAGAGAAGGCACAAACACTGTTCCTGGCATGCTAAAAGGGTGTGTCACTATAGCCACGCAGACAGAGATGAGAAAAAAGATAATAGCAACTTTATACCAGTGAATTTGAAAATATAGATGAAATGGAAGGAAAAAGGTTTAGTGAAGTTTGCCAAAATTATTTCAGGAAGAAATAGGACATTAGAATTGTCTAAGAAGGGTCTTTCACTCCATGAACCTCTATCTAGGTTTTTCTGTGTAGTCCTGGCTGTCCTGGAACTCACTCTGTAGACCAGGCTGACCTTGAATTCACAGAGATCCACCTGCCTCTGCCTCCCAAGGGCTGGGATTAATGGTGAGTGCCACCACCACCTGGCTAAGAGAAAGTCTTGAAAACACCCAGAGGAAATTGATAATTAAGGGATGTGGCAAAGGCTCAGCCAGTGAAGCCTTTGCTGGGCAAGCACGAAAGCCTGGGTTTGGATCCCCAAATCTTGCAGTGTTGTGGGGGAGTGGGGGGCAGCTGGTCAGGAATGGTGGCATGTACTGAGGATCTAGAGACGGGTGGGTCCCTGGAGCTTGCCGGCTAACCAGTATGACTGAATCAACAAGACACAAGTGAAAATGAGAGGCAATATCTCAAGAAAACAATGTGGGAATCTGGGCTTGGTGGAGTAGGTGCACAGCTTTAATCTGGGCATTTGGGAGGTAGAAGAAACAAACAGATCTCTGTGAGTTTGGGGTCAGCCTGGTGCTACATGGAGAGACTCCATCTCAAAACACAACAACAACAAAAACCTAGGTGGAAAATGACTAAGGAAGAAACCTGAGGCTTGTACAAACACCACACACACACACACACACACACAGGCAATTATTCACACATGATGGTATGAATCATGGTTTATTTCTTTTCAGAAATAGTGGGCGACAGAATAAAATGCAGTATGATTTTAAAATGTTGAAGAATAAGCCCACTAACTTAAAATATTAAATCAAGCAAAACTATCATTTAAAAGTGAAGATGTGGTGAAGACAATTCATTGCTGGCATAATTATACCAGGAATATCTTGGGGTTTTTTTTGTTTGGTTGGTTGGTTTTTTTGTTTTGTTTTGTTTGTTTTTGAGACAGGGTCTCTCTGTGTTAGCCTTGGCTGTTCTGGACTTGCTTTGTAGACCCGGCTAGCCTTGAACTCACAGTGATCTGCCTGCCTCTGCTTCCTGAGTGCTGGGATTAAAGGCGTGCGCCACCACAACTGGGTACCAGGTATATCTTCATGACCCTATAAAGCAATTTACATCTCCAGGAGTGAAGAAAGATCATCAGGATGTGAATTGAAAAAAAAAAAACATGGTATACTTTACAAGTTTCCTCTCCCAATTTGTAAAAAGACATGTTACTGGTAAACCAAATATTATTTCACTGATGCCATATTTATAATATATGTACATATATAACTTCCTTTCTCCCTTCCTTGCTTCCCTCCCTTCCTCTCCCTCCCTTCCTCTCCCTCCCTCCCTCCCTTCCTCTCCCTCCTTCCTTCCTCCCCTCCTTCCCTCCCTCCCTCCCCCTCCCTCTCTCCCCCCCCCTCCCTCCCTCCCTCCCTCCCTCCCTCCCTCCCTCCCTCCCTCCTTCCTTCTGCTTTGTTGAGACAGTCTTATATATCCCAGGCTACCACTGAACTCACTGTGTAGTCAAGGGTCACTGTAAACTCCTGACACTCCAGCTCCTACTTTCTAAGTGTTGGGATGACAGGCACGCACCACCATGCTTGGTTTAACATGATTTTACTTCTCCCTACCCAACCCCTTTCCTCTCCGCCCCCCACCTCTGGTTTTGTTGTCGTTTGAGATGGTTTTTCACTGTGTAGCACTGGAACTCATGTAGACTATGGTGTCCTCCCACCTTAACCTCCTGGGCAGTGGGATTGCAGCTGTTTGTCATGATGTTTGCCATGGAGCCTCCCCATGTGTTGTTACACGCATCCTGAATGAATGAAGAAAACAAAACACTAAGACAGAGGTATAAAGAAACATAGATGAATTAGGATGGAATGCAAGCTTTTTTTTTTTTTTTTTGATTGATCCAGGTGAAGCCAGGAAAAGAAAGACAGAAAAGAAAAAGAAAGGAAGGAAGGAAGAAGGAACAAACAGCAGACAACCAACAGTGGCACATTGGGCCTAAAAACCAAGCAAATGAATGAGTTACTGTGCTATAATATCCAGGGCTTGGGAATGTAATACACTGCGATTGGAGATAATTGCCATATTCTGCCTATTAGATTAGCATTTTTCTTTATTTGGTAACCAAATGTGATTTCTCCCCGTAGTTTATAACAGGCCATTCATTGCCTCCGCTAAGGTCATCATTTCAGTTATTCTATCAATTCCAGTTTTAATTGTTTCATTT
>OU015749.1:2603215-2630757 GCA_907169655.1 Acomys percivali | reverse complement strand
AAGGAAGGTGGAGATTGACTGAATAATTCTTCTTCTTCTTCTTCTTCTTCTTCTTCTTCTTCTTCTTCTTCTTCTTCTTCTTCTTCTTCTTCTTCTTCTTCTTCTTCTTCTCCGTCTGTGTTAGCCTTGGCTGTCCTGGACTCGCTTTGTAGACCAGCGACCCGCGCGCCTCTGCCTCCTGAGTCCTGGGATTAAAAGCATGCACCACCACGCCCGGCGAGCCCTTCGAGACAGGGTTTCTCTGTGTAACCTTGGCTGTCCTGAACTCACTTTGTAGATCAGGCTGACCTTGAACTCACAGTGATCCACCTGCCTCTGCCTCCCAAGTCTAAACCAGGCTGACCTTGAACTCATGGAGATCTGCCTTCTCTAGCTAATCAATTAGTGGAATTAAAGGAGGGTGCCATTGTGTCCAGCTCCCCACAGTGGATTTTCACTGGCAAAATTTTAGTTGCCAATTTCTTTCCCTTCTACTTCAGAAGTCGGTGTGCCGTTTGTCTCAGCCATTTGCAGATACAAATTCTGGGAATGACAATTTTAATAATAGTTTAATTATATGAGGCATTAATCAATCATAATTGGCAAAGGAAATATGCTGCAGACAATTCATACAATCTAAGACCAAACACGAATAATGTTCACATAATTTGCTACTTTGTGTTAGCCACAGCAACACTAGCAGAAGCAATTTAGAATTCACCAAATTATCTAAAATATCAGAAATAATTACCTCATTGATAATTGTACTTTGATGTGTGAAAACATATACAATGAAGCATTTAGGCGATTTGCCCAGGACACATTTCACAACTTGTCTTTCCATGAAAACATCTTTCACTGGCAGTTGAATTCTCGGTATTTGCATCAATGGTGTGGAAAAAGCAAATCAATGTAGTTTTGGACTCTATGAAATTACTTGTGGTTTCCTTCCCTTTGCTACTGTGATTGCTCCTAGGTAAATGGGCTGAATGATACATTAATTGGGCCTGATTGATTGCTATGGGAAAAATACATGAAAGAGGCGACTTAAGAAAGAGCTTATTTTGGCTCCCAGTTTGAGGGGACACAGTCCCTCACAGTGGAGCAAGCATGGCAGCAGGCGGGAGTGTGGGGCATATGGTTACACCCCACCTTCAACCAGGAGTCAGAGAGAGATGAGCACAGGTGCTCAGCTAGCGTTCTCCTTAACCCCTTTAGTGCAACCTGGGACCCCACTCCATAGGATGATGTCATCCACATTAGAGTGGGTCTTCCTCTCTAAAAGATACTCCCCCAGAAACATGTGTCTGTCTCCTAGGCGATTCTAAATCCAGTTAAGTTGACAAAGAAAATTAACTATCACAGATGGTTTCCTGTTTCTGGAAGAAAATAGTAATAAAAGTACATAGAAATATACATAGAGTTCTCTGAGTTTGGTTACATACAAGTATTTCGGTATACGATATATATTTTTTCTGTCTTTTTTTTTTTTTTCAAGACAGGGTTTCCCTGTGTAGCCTTGGCTGTCCTGGACTTGCTTGCTAGACCAGGTTAGCCTCGAACTCACAGAGATCCGCCTGCCTCTGCCTCCCAAGTGCTGGGATTAAAGGCGTGCACCACCACACCAGGCCATGATATAATGTTTATAGCTACTATCTACCTATCTATCATCTATTCATCCATCTATCTATTCATCTACCTTCCTTCTATCTATCTATCTATCTATCTATCTATCTATCTATCTATCTATCATCTATGCTGTGGAAATGTGTTACAACAATGCTAATGATCTTTAAATGCGCAGTTTCATAGTTTCATTCAAGCATCTCCAGCTGTTTTCTAGATGCCAATTAATTAAACTCAAACTTTGTGCCACATCTGTCTGGTCTTTAAGCCTGCCTGAACCCAGTTTTGATAAAATGTTAATACATGGTTGAACCCTAAGCAAACCATAAGTTCCCAGGCTTAGTTCTGCACAGGATGATCCTGCAGCCACAGGGCCATATGCCACCCTCCTCCATAAGATTTATTACTCATGTATCTGGAGAGCTCCAAACAGTAACTTAAAACCAACTTTTACAAAGAACCTTGTGTGTGTCGGGGTGGGGTGGGGTGGGGGGGGGGGAGAAAAAAAAAACAAATTGAAAAACTGGGACATGGAGAAGAAAGCACAAAAATAAATAAAGTCTTTGTTACCCTGATAAGGACTGAAATAATCTCTCACAGTGTGGTGGCTTGAATGAGAAATGTCCCTCAGAGGCTCAGGTATTTGAACACCTGGTTTCCCAGTTGGTGGCCCTGTTTGGGGAGGAGGTGCAGCCTTGTTGGAGGAAGTATTTAGGGGTGGTATTTGAGAGCTTGTAGCCTGCTCCCCCTCCACTTACCTGGCTACTTTATGTTAATGGTTTAAGGTGTGATTTCTCAGCTCCCTCCTGCTTGCTTTGTCTGCTGCTTGCTGCCAGGCTCTTCTAGAACCATGAATCTCTCTAGAGCCATACATCAATTGCACTGTGTCTTCTGTAAGTTGCCTTGGTCATGATGTGGTTTTTTTTTGTTTTTTTTGTTTTTTTTTTGTTTTTGAGGCAGGGTTTCTCTGTGTATCTTTGACTGTCCTGGACTCACTTTGTAAACCAGGCTAGCCTCCAACTCACAGAGATCCACTTGTCCCTGCTGGGATTAGAGGCGTGCACCACCACTGCCCGGCCTGGTCATGATGGTTTTTGGCCTTTTGTTTTTTTTTAGATTTATTTATTTATTATGTATACAGTGCTCTGCCTGCATGTATACCTGCAAGCCAGAAGATGGCGCCATATCACATTACAGATGGTTGTGAGCCACCATGTAGTTGCTGGGAATTGAAATCTGGAGGAGCAGTCAGTGCTCTTAACCGCTGAGCCATCTCTCCAGCCCCCATGATGTTTTATTACAGCAACAGCAGTAAGACTTACAAAACAAGGGTGCAGTTCTGAGACACAATGGGGGGCGGGGGCAGTTACTATGAGCCTTGATCTCCTTCCTGTTAGCGATCTCTTGAGTAAATAAACCCAGCAATGAGACCTCTGTCATATTCTGATTTAACACATTTCTTTACTTCTCCCTTATACTTCAGATTTGCTGAAATCAGGAATCCAGTTAGAGGTTAGGTAGTTACCTCAAGACAATAGGTTTGGCAGTCAGTGAAACTTAAAAAAAAAAAAGGAGGCAGAGTCCTGGAAGGGAGATAAATGGTGACCTGTTAGTGGATCAGATCTGCAAAGAAGTATTCTACTACTAGCTGGTATGATGATCAAGTCGTCCTTTAATTAGATACTTGTAGCTGCCCCTTTATAGAAATGCAAACATTGTGTCGAGGATGTATCTGGGTAAAAGGGCAGGATAGCAAAGATGGCACATATTACTATATTGTCAGCAAACGTCCTTGTTTCTGAGAGTGCATCCTTGATAGGGAGGCCATTCTTCTTTCTTCTTCCTGCCTAGTTAAATGCTCTGACCAGTGACCCATGTCCCATGTCCTGACCTTCATTTTATAGAGGTTGATTTCTTGGATGATGTACATCACTCTATAGTTTCTTTTCTTTCTTTCTTTCTTTCTTTCTTTCTTTCTTTCTTTCTTTCTTTCTTTCTTTGAGACAGAGTTTCTCTGTGTAGCCTTGGCTGTCCTGGACTGGGCTTAACCTCACAGTGATCTACCTGCCTCTGCTTCCCTGAGTGCTGGGCTTCCAGGCGTGCGCCACCACACCTGGCCTACTCTATAGTATTAATAAATGCTGATACAGACCAGTGGGATGACTTAGTGAGTAATGGCACTTGTTACCAAGCCTAATAACCTGAGTTTCATCCCCAGGATCCAGCAACCAACCCTCATAGGTTGTCCTCTGCTCTGCTCTATAGTACATGCTGATGATGTTGGGAGTATAGCACAGTTGGTGGAGTGCTTGCTCAGCACTCATCAAGCCTTAGGTTTAGTCCCCGGCATTGCGTGAAAGGGTTTGGTGGAAGGAACATGCCTATAATTTCAGTCCTTAGAAGGAGAATCAGGAGCGCAAGTCACCCTCATGTAAGCAGCAAGTTGGAGACTAGGTTGAGCTATAAAAAAAAATAATAATGCTGATGACTTGAGGGGCCATTCCCTAACTAAAACTCATAGGGGCTCTGCTCTACATTGGCTTACTGAAGATAACTTGCCAGAGTCTAAACATGTGACCCTGGTCCTAGATGGAAGCCTTAGGGCTTTTGGCAGAGTTTTGAGGCAATAGACCTGTGAGTCTATTCCATTCATCTTCACCAACACCAGCTAGGCTACTTGACGCAGCCCTTGATGCATATTTGAGCCAGTGGTCTGTACATATAAACACATGCATGTCTAGCACATGTCCTACGCCGTGCAGTCTGTTGTGGTTGAGCAGGAGTGGAACTGGGCACAGTGACACAGACAGGCTTTCTCTCCTTGTCCCAGAGCAGGACTCCTCTTGGAGAAACAATACGCTTCTTGTCACGCCATTCAACCCAAGGCTAGGGTTGTAGGTAAGTCAGCTGTCCGATAAGACACACCTATTAATTACAAATCCCAGCGAGAACATGAAGATAAAGAGGTATGTAATTCCAGAGGTGAGATTAAGGTTGGCTTCGTGGAAGGAATGGCTTTTATTTGGGGGAGAAATATAGAAGACAAGGTATTGTTATACTGGCCTCAAATCTTTGTTTGTTTGCTTGTTTGTTTTGAGACGGGGCCTTACTATGTATCTCTGGCTGTTCTAGAATTCACTATGTAGAGCAAGCTAGCCTCAGACTCAGAGATCTGCCTTCCTCTGCTTCCCAAGTGCTGGGATTAAAGGTGTGAGCACCCATGCTGGGCTGGCCTCAAACATTTTAGTCAAAGGGTCTTCCTGCTATGGATAAAGATGCATACTACTGTGCCGACAGTCACTGTATAAAATTTGACATGTGGCTGTGACACAGGTTGGAGACCTGGTGGGGAAAGGTGAAGGAAGATGTTAGTGAAATGGACACAAGTAGGTAGGACGCCTCATGGCCATGGAAAATTCTGCAGCTGAACATCAGTGTGTGGAAGAGAAGAGCAGATCTTTTTTCTAAATGCCACACTGACTAGGCTCCAGTTCCTGCTCTGCAATCTGCAGAAATTCTCTTTCCACTTACAAACTAAAGAACTGTTTCACTTGATTTTGAAAACACAAGATGTGTCTCTCCCTTTCCCTTCTCCCTTTCCTCCCCTTCTTATCCCAACTCTCTACCTCTCAAATCAAGCCTGGTTTGAGCTGTATCAATAGGACAGAAAGGGAGGGAGATGCGCGTGAGAGAACCTTCACAGAGAGAGGTTACTGAAACCTGGTCTCTGGGATGAGAGGGGGTATGGCGCCTGCCTGAGAAAGGAATGCCATTATCAGAGAGAATGAGCTGGGGTGAGGACCAGTGGGTAAGGTGACATTGGTTTTGGACATCATAGCTTTGAGGAAATGGTAGAATTCTCTGATAAGTTTGGGTGTCACGTTATTGAAAACACTGTTAAGAGCCAAGAGTACACACCCTTTGCAGTGTATTTTGTTAGCCGAAGGCCTGCTGAAATGGAGGCCCATCAGCTCCAGATCTAACTATCTGAACCTCATATTTATTGATGAAAGCAGTTTTCTTTGAGACCAATGTTACTTATAACGACATTCACAAATAAATCATGGCCTACCTACACATTTCTGAAAGGTGTGTGTGTGTGTGTGTGTGTGTGTGTGTGTGTGTGTGTGTCTTACTGGAAGTGAGTTCTCTCCTGCCACCATGATGTCTGATTCAGACTGTTAGGCTTGATGGCAAACTCCTTTACCTACTGTGCTGTCTCTCCAGTCTAACCTGCATAGCTCCTAAAAGGGGAACATACACTTTTATTTTGACATCATCTTGCCTTAAATTTATTTGATACCACTAATTTAGAATGCAAAATGAACCCAGGACTTCCTTTGTTAGAGACTAGGATTTTTTTAAATTTAATAAACATTTTTATTAATTTTTGAGAATTGTATACAAGATCTTTTTTTAATCATATTTGCCCCAACTCTTCTCAGTCCCACCCCTTCCTCCCTACTCCCTAACTTTCTTTCTTTGTTTTTAAAAGTTGAGTTACCCATGAAGACCAAGCTGTTCTGCTCATATGCTCATTGGTATGTGGCTATCCAATGGATGACATACCAGGAACCACAGCTTAAAGGAAGATTGACCATCTTCCTCCCCCGCTCCCTGAAGCCATCAGGGGTCTATAGCGTCTCAGCTAAGGATGGGACTCCATGTGAGGGTGCTGACTGGCTTGTGCAAGACAACTGCAGCTGCTGGAATTTGTCTTCCATCTTTAGGGTGTTATTATTGTGTTCATTTATTTATTTTAATTGTAGATAGACTTTTCTTTCATATAATATATTCTGATCATGATTTCCCCTCTGTCACTTCCTCCCAGAGCCTTTACAACCATTTAACTGCACACTTCCTTTCTCTCTTTAGAAAATAAACAGGTGCTGGGCAGTGTTGGTGCACATCTTTAGTCCCAGCACTCGGGAGGTAGAGGCAGGTGGAGCTCTGTGAGTTCAAAGCCAGCCTGGTCTACAAAGTGAGTCCAGGACAGCCAGGGCTAAAACAGAGAAACCTTGTCTAGAAAACAAACAAACAAATAAACAACAACCCAAACAACAACAAAACAATAACAACAACGAAAAGAAATGAAACAGGCAAACAAACAAACAAACAAACAAACGGGGAAAAACCAAAGGAAAAGCATGAGAAACACATACACATGCAGAGACACACACAGAAAACCCATAACAACACAAAATCGGAAACCATGATATATATGCAAAAGACTAGGAGGGTTGAAAAAATAGAGTACATTATGAGACAAAAATGGAGTCTAGGATTGAAGTTCTGGTTTTGCTATGTTTTATTTCCCTAAGGTTTTTTATTTTTTTATTTTTTTTTAATATCTATAACATGAAAAGTGAAATGAGATCTCTTGGGCTTCCCTATTCAGTGCTTGGAATGACCATAATGAAAAGACTGGTGATGGTAGTGGGGCCTAACATTGTGCCAGCACTGTGTACTGTGTTTTCATATGTTCTTGAGGAGAGGACCAAGCCAGCGGCCACACATCACAGTACAAGGCACAGCACAGAACACAAAGAACCAGGCGTCTGGGGCCTCACAGCCTTCCAGTTCATCACTGCCAGTGGCTTACTTCTCTCCCACACTTTACCTACAGGCTAATGATGAAGATTAACTGGTGATCAAGTTGGATGAAGTCAGAGTGATGGGAACACAGGAGAGGAGAAGAGAGTTGATATTAGGGGAAATTCTGAGCAGACAAGGGAGGTAGGAACTCCACGATCAAGATGAGACGGCTGCACTTAATGCTCTTCCATAGCATCTGACTCCATCCCAAGTGGCACGTTTACAACTGTCTGTAACTCCGGTTCCAGAATATCTAACGCCCTCTTCTGACTTCCATACATAAAAATAAAAATAAATCAACAAGATGAAACAAATTAAGAAAAAAGAAAAAAAATGATGTACAGTGAGGGGGCTGTGATGTAGCTCAGTTTTTAGAATGTTGGCTTAGCACTGGGATTGATCCCCCATGTTGCATAAACTGGGTGGGCAGCATGGTGCACACCATCTTTGGTTACATAGTAAGTCGGAGGCCAGTCTTGGATACATGAGGTCCTACCTCAAAGCACACAGATGCCCAATGAGCAAGGATGCTGAAGATTAGGCATTGTTTCCTCAAGAACCCGTGGGGGAGGGATAAGACCAGGCTGAAGGTTGGAGCGCTTGGTAAGAGTCTACTAGTCTAAAGCTAAGAAGTGCACTTGCATTCGCTAAACAACGCACTGAAAGAGGGGCGAAGGTAACTGTGGCAGCCCATTATTGAGGGGACCATTTCAGTGATCTTTAAAACATTCCAGGCAGGAGGAAGTGTGGAGAGTAGAAAGAGTGTTGGCCGTCATGGGAAGGAAGCACACGATCAGCATTTTTGTGGGATCCATTTGAGTGGGCTGGGAAGCAAAAGATGTGTGGACATCAGGGAAGACACCCTGGTGGGGGGGCGAGGGGTAAGACCAGGGGTAAGACCAGGGGTGACTTTGGCCTAGATAATGAGAAAAATGCTAGTAGCTAATGAAAGCAGGTGGAGGAATGGCTAAGACCCTAGTCCTGAAGACACCACAAACATTGATCACAGGACCTGGAGAAATCCTGTTCCTGATGATCCCGTCCCAGCTTCCTTTCTGCTGGCATAGTATGGAAGATGCTATGCAGGCTGCAGATGAGGGTGGTGGTGGGGTGGATATCATTAACAGTCTTACCCATCTACAAACCCTGCAATAATAACCTGCGTGACATTAATGCTACGTACGAAGGTCAAGGTCAGACGCTTCCGCAACTGTTTTCTGAATGCATTTCAGACCTGCTTCACAGGAGGAAACATAAGCCGGGTACTACAGATTTAGCTGGGGGAGATCACAGGCTCCAGGAGTGAACCTAGCCTACTATTACTATTCTGCTAAATGGACGAGGCATCAAACTGCCCTCTAAATTTGTACGCCTCTGCCCATAGACTAGTGCAGCCTTCAGGCCTCATCAGAGAAGTTTCTTTGTGCAGCGGTTGACATAGAAACTCACAACTGATCAAAGTGCAGGGAGTAAGTGCCAGGCGAATGCTCAGCCTCAAATAGGGTGTCTGCATCACAGCCTCACTCCCAAAGCTCGGGGAGCATCACAGAAGATGGAGGGGGTAGAAAGATTGTAAGAGCCAGAGCTTGAGGAAGACTGGAGCAAAACTGTCTTCTGGACATGACAAGACCCCTGGGCTCATGAACTCACAGCCACTATGGCTGCCTGTGCAGGACTAAGCCAGTTAGCATTCTATCCCTCTAGATGGTTGGCGGCTTTGGGTGAGGGAGAGTAATTTTTTTTTTTTTTTAAAATAAGGATGTGGGTCCTGGGAGGTGGACCATGCATCAGTGGGATGGTTTCACATCCAGAAATATCTGGACAGGACAAATTAGAGTCTATAATAGTTTAGTAAATAATAATAAAAAGGACATGAATTGAGGATGATAGGGAGGTAGTCATGGATCCAGGAAGAGCTAAGGGGAAGAGCTGGAATATATTTCATACATTGTATGGAATTCTCAAAGAGTTAATAAAATGCTTCAGAAGGCAGGTAGATGTTTATGTTAGGAGATGATGGGTTTCCTCCTCCTCTTCCTCGTGGTGTTTGGGGCCAGGCAGGCTGGCCATACAGAGGGTGTCCCCAAATAATCTAGAGATGCAGACATTGATACCACCAGAAGTGGTGACCAAAGGGAAAGAACACACAAGAGGAAAGAAAAGCAGGATGGTATTGTAGGGTGTCGGGGAGAAGACACTCGCTGCAGGCTCCTCATGGATGACAGGCACGAGTCTCAAGAAGGGCTGGGCGGTGTGCGCCCGACCCTACCTTCCTCAACCTCCTTTCCATAAATAGGGAGAGTGAAGCCTAGACAAAAACAATTCAAGGTCATATACTAGTGTGTTCTAGGTCCATGCTTCTAAACTTCAAACCTAGCACTCCATCTATATAGCTCGCGCTGCCCTTACCATTTTTCCCTCTTAAAAGTATTCATTAAAAACCAAAAATCAGTCCTCGAGGATCCCGAACATTTGAAGTTTTAACAAGTAGGCTAAAATGTGATTCGGAACGCTTGATTTTTTTTTTCTTTTTCCCCTCCTTGAATCTTGAGAAGCCTAAGCCTCGGGTGACGGGGAGACCACCCCGCTCCTCCCCAAGGCCAAACCTAAGACTGTCCCACGAGCGCGCGCTGGAAGTAACCGCTGGAGGCCCCGCCCCCTGGGCGCGCGCCGCCGTGGCACGTCCGCGCGCGCTCCTCGGCCCCCCCCCCCCCAACCCTCCGCGCGCGCGCGCCCCGTCCTGAGGCCCGGGGCGCGCGCAGCGGGGCTCGCTCCCGCCGGGGCAGGGCGGCCGCGGAGCAGCTAAGAGAGCCCCTGTGGCCGTGACCGCGGGCGGGCCCGTGATCCGGAGCCGGCCGAGCGGGGCCGGAGCCCGCGGCTTGGGGGAGGCGCGCAGAGAGCCGGGCGCGAGGCTGCTTGCTGCTGCCAGGCTCGGGGCCGCGCTGAGGAGGCTGAGGAGGCGCTGAGGAGACTGACGAGGAGGCGCTGAGGAGGAGGCTGACGAGGCGCTGAGGAGACTGAGGAGGCGCTGAGGAGGAGGCTGAGGAGAAAATCCCCGCGCGCCCGCCTGCCGCCGCCCGGCCTCCCGCGCCCGCGCCCGCTCGCCCGCCCGCCCGCCTCCTCCTTCTTGGTGCGGTTCCTCCGGGTTCGAGCGGCGGCCGCCGAGGAGCCCTCCGCCGGCGAACAAAGAGGAGGCCGGCAGGGCGGGGGCGTCTGCGGCGAGCATGGCGGACCGCAGCCTGGAAGGCATGGCTCTGCCGTTGGAGGTGAGGGCCCGGCTGGCCGAGCTGGAGCTGGAGCTGTCGGAAGGTAACAGCAGCCCTCCCCCTCACCCCGTCACCCCGTCACCCCCTCAGCCCCTCAGCCCCGGGCCGGGCCCGGACACCGCTTCTCTGGCGCGCGCGCTCGGGGCCCCGCGGGCCGGGCCGCGCTGTCACCCCGGGGAGGGCGCGCGCGCGGGGCCTGGGGGTGGGTGGCGGGGAGGCGGCCCGGGCCCTGACCCCTGGCTCAGACAGACCCCGAGAGGTGGCCCTGGGGCGGGTGCGTGTGTGTGCGTGCGTGTGCGCGCGTGCATATTTGTGGTGTGTGTGTGTGTGTGTGTGTGGTGTGTATGTGTGTGTGCGCGCGCGCGTGTGTGCGTGCCGCGGCCCCCGCCCTCCAGGCTCAGCTGGTGCGGTGCAGCCGCGGTGTCCCCTGCACGCTGCGGCTGGGTCTGGGGCCTCTGGGCTAAGAGGCGTGATGGAGCAACCTTTAGGGCCGCCGGGGAATGGCCTTGGTGGGGGTGTGCGCTGTGCTCTAGTAGAGAGGCGCCGCGTCCTTGGTGCAGCTGCAGCAGCTGCAACAGCAGCAGCAGCAGCAGCAGCAGCAACCACCACCACCACCACCACCACCACCAGCAGCAGCAGCAGCAGCAGCAGCAGCGGCGGCGCCGCCACCGCGTACCGTGCTTGGGGACGGCCTCCGAATGGCCTGATTTGAATGCGAAACTTGTCAGTGGACTTCGGGATTGGATCCCTCCGACGTTGCAGGCACACGGTCCTGTCAGCGGGAGGAAGATAGTAGTACTATTGTTCCGGGCGTGTTGTGTGATGTGCCGGTTGAGTTAGAGCCGTAAAAGCCTTCCTCCCCCAGGCCAGGTTGGATGCCTCAGTCCGTCGTGTGTCGGATAGAGAGGTGTTAAGAATTTGCGGCTGCTCTGCTACGGTGATTTCATGGAGTGCTATGTACGGTCGCGTCTTTGCTCTTCATGGTGGGCCTCACTCATGTGCTCAGCTGTCATAAGTTACAGCTCGGGGTTTTGTAGGTTCCTCTCTCTCCTTTTTTTCTCCTTTCTTTTCCATTAAGTTAAAAGATGTGATTAATAATAAACATTTAGCGGTCACCCCACTCATTTGAGAAGGCTACAATGTAATGGTTTGGAGTTAGGCTGTCCCCTCTTGAATTAGTATTTGGAGCGGTTTAGCATGGTGAACTTTTTTTTTTTTTTTTTTTTGGTAACGGTTTGTGAGGGCCAGCAGCCAGAACTTAAATTCTTTCATGCCAATTTTCATCAGCTGGGAGGAGCTGACGTTGACTTCGTGTTTTCCCTTTTAACACTTTCGGGGGAAAAGGGCAACATAAACGTGGTGGCTGCAGTGTTGCTTGTGTTTTCAGATTCTCACAGATTGGACATTTCCCTATATTCCAAAATTGGGGTTCTATAAAGTGTTCTAGGGCCCGTCGTGGGAAACTCCAGTGGAAGGAAAGGAAGATATGTGTCTGAGGCTGTGCTTCCTTGCTTCTGTTCTGACCAGCGAGAGACAATGATGAGACAGTGTCTCTCTTCCCTAAGAGGATCGATCCACAGGCGGAAAATACAGGCTGAATTAAACAGGGGACAGGCTTTAGATTTAAACTGGCCGATGAGGTGTGCAGTGTGGACAGTTTATCCCTACTAAGTAGCTACAAGGAAACTATATTTGAGTTCTTTCGATTTTTAGATAGCCCATCTTCCTCGCTTTGCCAGCTCTGTTTTATCTTCTGCATCCTGCTGTGTTTACAGAGCCCCTTCCCACTCATGCCCTGACTCAAAGCAAGCACATCTGCTGCGTCCTCATTACATTAATGTGATGTGTCTCCATCCATACTCGAAAAGTGAGAAGCCATCTGAACTCAACCGGCATTGGGCCCTTGGGCAGGATCGGCCTCTGCCTCCCTGCCTACTGGGCAGTCAGTTCACATTTAGTCCCAAAGTCTCAGCTAACGCCTGGAAGCACAGATCCTGCCCTCCCCTTCTTGAAAGTAGCTGTCTATTTTGTTTTTAGGTGACAGCAGTCACCTGTCACCGTCATTCACTCTTGAAGAGTGAATGTTGACTTCTTGCTGCCCAGAGAGGTGTGGAAAGAAGCCACTTTCGATGAGGTGCGCTTAGCTTGACTCCCGGTGACCACCTTGTATCTGTATAGAACTTAAAGGACTTAATGAGTTTCTTGGGTAATGGGTTAGCTCAGAGGGGTGTGTATGTATTTTTGCATTCAGTAAGTCTTTTTTTATTTTCTTTTTCTATATAAGCTATGTTGAGACTTGACCTAGACTTTTAAGAATTAAAAAAAAAAATCAAAGCCTTGTGTCCCTTTGTTCAGCCTTTGCCACTCCCTGGAACCTGCATGCACCCCCTCCCCCAATCTATTAGCTGTGCCACAAAGTGTGGCTTTGTCTTTATTGAGTTTTTGGAGCTGTGATATACAAACGGTCATTTGAAATTCCATGTTTTGTAACCAAAAGGATTGGTTTCCTGGAAGAGATGCATCAACTTGTTTTCTAGTATTGATTAGAAACCTAGGAGTTGAAGGATCTAGACTCTATTCCTTGCCTAACTGTGGGAAAAATCCCCAACATATATATCCACTTTCAAATTTAGGATGGCTTTTAATGTTGAATTATTTCAGTGTACTCCTTTCCCAGTATATTTTCCCAACAAAATCTGTGTGGACAGAGTTAAGTTCCTTGCCTGTACACGCCTTTAATCTCAGTGCACAGGAGACAGAGCAGGCAGATCTCAGTGAATTCTAGGCTAGCCTGGTCTATGTAGTAGGTTCCAAGCCAGTCTGAGTGATATAGTGAGACTCTATCACAAAAAAGGAAGAGTTGGTTATCATTTTATTTATTCAAATATCAGAATATCAGAAAGTGTTGTAGGAATAATATGTGGAATTTCCAGGGCTCATTTCCTACAGAGGAGGATGAAGGAAAATTCCATTTTAATCACGTACCATCTACTGGGTGCTGTTACATATATTGCTGCTATTTTTGTTTGATTGGGTTATTGTTTGTTAATAAAGGCTTGTAGATTGGTATCTTGGCTGCAGATTTTTTTTTAAACCTTCCTGCTTTGTTGTTCCTTCCCTTTTTCTACCCTCTGTCACTCTCGGTGCTTCCTTCACTTAGAAAAACTAGGCTTATTTACCCTTGTAGAACCCTGTCAGCAAAAACCAAGAGATTTTTGCAGGGGGTGTAGTGTGCAGCTTCTCATATTGGTTGAGACAGCCTTGGGCCTACATGTATGGAGACATCCACTGGTGTGGGGCCAGGGAGTTTGGATCTTTTCAGACACTTGGGTTTACACAGGAGCTGGGGAAGAAGCCATGCCAGGTGGGGCTGGGGTAGGGTCTTTCACACTTGCTTTTTCTTAGATTATTTTGCTTCCTAAAAACAAACAAACAAACACAACAGCAACAAAAACAACAAAAAAAACCAAACAGACAAAACTCCCTCCATTCTTGGCTTTTGGAATTACACATTCTCCCCTCCCCCCTCCCTTTTTGACTGTAAAGGACCTAGACATAATTTCATTAGTATGTGATTAAACATTATTTGACTTAAGGAAAAAAGTTTCTTGAGGAAAACCAAACAAATTGGAGGAGGAAACAGAAAACATGGTATAAAGCCAGAATCATGTTTTATTAGAGAGAGAGAGAAAAAAAAAAATCATTGCTTGTCAGCCTTTTGGCTAAGATCAAGTGTAAAAAGTAACCATTTAGTTACTAACTGATTTCATTGTCAACTGGTCACTTGTTTCCTGGGCTGTGCCTATACTTCACTGGCCTTGGAAGAGCTGTCTAAGAAGCTGCTTTGCACGCTTTCATTTTAGCCTGTTTTGACACTGGGTCTCATGTAGTCCAGGCTGGGTGTGAATTTCCTAAGCAACTAAGGATGACCTTGAATTTCTGATGTTTCCCTTTCTACCTCCCCAGTGTTGAGATTACATACATGCACCACTTTGCTCAGTTTATGTGTTGCTGGAGATTCAAATGTGGGGCTTCATGTTTGTTAGGCAAGTACCTTATCAACTGACCTAAGTCCCTAGCCCACCTTTTGTTTGTTTTTTATAATGAGATGGCATCTCACTGTGTTGTTCTTGCTGCTTGGTTTTGTGTGGTTTTAGCCATTCTGCCACAGTGTCTCCAGTAGCTAAGATTTTAGGTGTGTACTACCATGCCTGGTTAGGATTGACTTCTTTATACAAAACTTAATAAAACTGCCTCGTGATGTAGACTGCAAGGGGTATCTAGCTATTGTAGAAGGGCAAGTATTTAAAAACATATACATGCTGTGCTTAAACTTCATTGCTTTTAAATTGTTACTGTGTCACATTCCTAATATCTTTGTAACTTTCTCTAATGGGATTGCTTAGTTTATGCTCTGTTTTATTAACACACCAGATTGCTAAAGCTATTACTTAGGCTCCAAAAGAGTCTGACTTAGCATTGTTTTTCAGTACATGAAAGTGCTTCAGGAAAATGGTGGAAAGCCTAGTTGAATGTCAGGTCTTTCAGTATTGGTCAAGGAATCAATACTGTTTTGCTTTGTTTTGTTTTAAGATTACTTACTTTTATTTTTATGTGCATTGGTGTTTTGTCAGGTCCCCTGACAAACAGGTGTACAAACAGGTGTAACCTGCCATGTGGTGCTGGGAATTGAGCTCAGATCATCTGGAAGAACAGCCAGTGTTCTTAACCACAAACCATCTCTCTAGCCCCTACTGTTTTGTTTTTAGTGTACTCAAGCCAACTCCATGCAGCTTGCCCACTTCTGCCACAGAAGAGTGGATTCTTAAAGCAGTGGCTATCTAAAGGTCTGGGAGTGGCACTGTTCCACTGGAACAAGACAACAGATATGTCATTCTAGGGCCAGATTCTGCCCCCTTCCTTCTCCCCAGTCCCCAACCTTGTGTAGGTGTTCTGTTGCCGCAGACTGAGGAAGATTGATGTCTGCACCGCTTCTGTGCTGTGACCACCTTTTCACTCTGTATCTCTAATGCCGCCCAAACTTTGTGTACTTCCTTTTCATTGGTGAGAAACAAAACAGTTTCCACTTGAAAACAAGTGTGTAGAAGCATGTTTTCTAATAGCACCATCTCTGTTTGTCTGTCCATGGATACACATATAAATATGTGACGTAAAAGCAGGGAGAGAAATGAGATCACTGGGGGATGGAAAGGACATCGTAGAGCACGCGTGGTGAATGAAAGTAGGGCCTAAACAACATATGTGTATGAAAATGTCATTTAAACCTACTGCATTGTACACTTAAAATGAAGAAAAAAACAAAAATGTTGGTAGGGTTTTAAATGAGTGGACTTGAGTTTTAAGAATTCTTCACAGGAAAATAGTTTGATTTTAGTGTTCTTTCTTTAATTATTAATTCTAGATGTCAAATATAGCTTAGGAGGCACACGCGTGCACACACACATACACACACACATATACACACACCTCACACCTGTAAGATTATTTATGATTCTAGTAAAATATTTGGAGTGTCATGTCACACTCCTTAGATCTGACTTTATGAGGTGTAAGCTTAACAGTGTGTCTATTTTGTTTCCAATGGGATCTACTGGTTTTATATTCCTCGTCTGGTTTGGAGGCTAGATGCACGTGGATATTATGAGTCATGTTTTGCCTCCCTCCTCCCAGCCTCTTCCAAATGGGTTTGTCCCTTTTTAGAACTGATTAAATAAAAAAAAAAAAAAAAAAGGAGTCATTTATGGGATAAGTCGTAGCATTCTTTTGAATTGCAAGCAATGTATTGAATAATCTTAGTTTTGATATCAACTGACTCACCAGTTCAAATCCTAGTTATATTATAAGATCATATTTAATTCTTCATATTAAAAAAAAGCACCTTAAAAAGCAAACTCCTGGTTGCATGGTTGCAGTTATTGGCTTGCTTGTGCACCCTGATATTTATTCTGGGAAGGAGAATATTTCTTTTTTTCTCTTTTTTTTGTAGTTCTTTTTATTTATTTATTTATTTTTCTGTTCCTTTTTCCCTTTCTGTATTCTACTTTTAAGACATCTGACTCTAATTTTTCTTTGTGATTTTTTTTTTTGTATGTGTGTGTGTATGTGCCATACAAAGGTTACCCCCTGTTGTCAGTGCGCTATGTTCTTTTTTGCTGAGGGTCAAAATCTTTTCACATCTCAAAAGAATTAGTAATTACATCCATTTGTTCCTGATGATGATAAGTAGCGCTCTTAAAGAGGAGACGCTAATTGGGAATCCCAGCTGGTGGTGGTGTGTGTGTGGGGTGGCACATCTAGAAGTCAGCATGCCAGAGGAATGACTATTTAAAGTCATCTTAGCATACATTTCCTGTATATCCTTTTGCTTTTTTCAGCATCCATTCAGGGAAGAAAGTAGGGAAATGCTGTGATACTGAGTTGTAAAACAGTTAGAATTACGAGTCCTTTTGTTTGTATATTAGAGTTGTGATTTTGTTTCATTGTTGGATACCTTGGGTGTTAACGTGAGCTCTCTGTGTGGAGTGAGCTATGACTTGAGATAGTTCTTTACAGAAGTGCTTTGGATAATAGATATAAGATCAAAAGTAGAAGAGAAAGAAGGAAGAGAGGGACAAGGGAAGATACCTTGCTTAGTATGGAGGGATTCTATAATTGATGTGGACAGAATAGATATTTTTTTCTTCTGGGTTGATGACTTTAAATCATTTCTTGATTATTATCTTGGAAAATGGTTTCTGTGATTTTTTTTTTTTTTTTCTGAAAAGCTTGGAGACTATGGGCCAGACCTAAATGACTTCTCTCAGCACCACAGAGGGGGATCCCTTATACATGTGCTCATGAGTCTTTGTTTTTAAAAGAATGAATTCTTTGGTTAGTCTATTACATATTTATGGCCTTACTTGTTTGAGATATAATAGAACACTAAAATTATAAAATAAATCTTTTCTGTGTAAACTTATCATTTTCCTCATTGGAGCCGTGAGAGATATATAGTTGTTCAAGTTTCAACCTTATGCTATTTTTTCGTGTGATTTTCAGTCATAGGGCTGATATTTCAGTCTAGCGGTTCCTTCTTTATTGGTATTTGGTTGAGTTTTAACTTTTTGTTCTTTTTTTTCTGTAAAATAAATGTAGGTATTTGGTTGATCGTTTCACAAGATTTAAAGCTAATCCCAGTGGAAGGAATTGTATCTAGTGTTAAGATTGTCAGTTAGGGAGGATGGTGGCAACCTAGCCTCTTTCCTGAAAAAAATGTCCACCCATAATGAACACACAGTTGCTTTGGGAGCCTTGTGATTCCCTTTGGGTTGGCTAGTGTCCCAGAATCAGAGCTGGAAGTCGTTGGTAGGTTCTGGTTTTTGTTTTTTGTTTTTGTCCTGAGCATTTGTGGCATCAAATAGGAAGGAAACATGAGCCTTAGTCCTCTAGGGCAGTGTTCTCAGCTCCTGCTGATCACGCGTGTGTTGATGGTGGGGCTCAGGGAAAGCTCAAGAGTCAGAGCTGCTTCAGTCATACCAGTGTCAGGCCGAACCTTCTGGTGAGGAACATGTATGATGTGCTCATACGCTGACTTCCCGTCTGGGCACTTATTTCTATATAGAGAGTGCTATCCCACTGGTGAGTAGTTTGTAAAACAAAACTTTGGAAACATGGGAGATACACCTGCCCCAGCCTTTCCCTCAGGAGGTCTATTAAATATTCACTCCATGCCGCCTGCCTGTCTTTACCTCAGATCATGGTGCTTCTGTGCTGGCTTCTCCTTGCCTTATGATGGAACCACATTTGTTGACTGTCACTCTTTTTAAAAAATTAATTTACTTAGGTTACAACTCAATTGTTATCGACTGTCACTCTTAAGGAAAGTCAGGATCATTTATCTTGTATATTTCTTTTACTCGGTTTCCTTTCTTGTCAAACTAAAATCTACCTCTATACAGATGAAAATAGAAGGCCTTTCTCAATCTTTCTTAGGAACGATAAAAAAACAATAGGTTTTTCTGGGCCACATTAACTTGAAATGAAAATGGAAAAATAAGTAGGGCTATTGAATCTTATTGGAGAGTCAGTATTGAAGTTACAGATATGCTAACAAAATACAGTTTATTAACTCCTGCATTAAAAAATGTCAAGGAGCTGGGCATGATTCTGTACACCTGTAGTCTCAGCTATTCAGGAGGCTGAGAGTTTGAGACCACCTTGGGTAACATCTCAGAGTAGCAACAATAACAATAGCGATAATGATTATAACTATGATAATGTCATGATGTCAAGTACATCTAAGAGTGGTTGTTCAGAGAAGAGCAACAGAGAGAATCTTTTTAGTTGGCCAAATATTCCAAAAGGTTAAGTCCACTCAGCAATTTGTATGAAAAGATTGGATTGTGGATATTTACTTATTTGTTTATTTTTTAAAATAAAAATTACTATAATTTTTCTTTTTTTAAACATATACATTATGTTATTATACATAAATAAACTATATACAGCAAGAAGAACCATGAAAAATCAGGAATTATAAAAGTTCATTCATTCATAATGTTTTGGCTATATGAATTTGGCAAGGTTGAATGTAAATCAATATCTATCATATCTTATCTCAATCAACTTAAAACATCTATCTAGACCTAAAAACATCTTAACCCCTGAACAACTAAGAATAATTGTAAAACTAAACTATCTGGTCTTCAATCCCATCAGAGACTTGAGAAGGAATAAAAATTAAAAATATTTATTTATTTTTATTTTATGTGCATTGGTGTTTTAGTTTATGTGCATGTATGTCTGTGTAAAGGTGTTGGATCTCCTGGTACTGTTACAGACAGTTGTGAGCTGCCATACAGATGCTGGAAACCACACCCAGGTCCTCTGGAGGAAGAGCAGCGGTGCTCTTAACCACTGAGCCATCACTCCAGCCTGAATTGCACCAAGATCTATATAACTTTTGGTGATCTGTGTTTCTCGAATTTATTTGAGTTGTCCTTGAATTTTTATGTGGAGGACTTAGTGCTAGGATGCTTAGAGTTTTCAGGGCTAAACCTCTGAATCTGCCTGTTGGCAAGCCTTGGCTCTGTCAGTGGCAGGTTCTGCTGGTCAGTTTCTCTCAAGTCTCATTCCGCCTTCAGGATTGAAACCATGAAAAACCAGGCATGGTAGTTCACACCTTTCATTCCAGGACTTAGGAGTCAGAGGCAAGAGTTTGAGGAGATTGTGCTCACCCTGGCACCTCACTAGCCCTTCCTATATGAAACAGAGCAGTGGGCATGGGATCAGACGAAGCAGGCTCTCATTCTTACTGGGCACGGTCCACTTGTACTTCTCCCCTCCACAGGTAGAATTTCTTGAACCTCTTTTTCCTGAAAAAGAAAAAAAATTTTTTTTTATTTTTCTTGAGATGGTTTCATAAGGTTCTCATTGAACTTACTATGTAGCTGAGGATGACTGAGAACTTCTGATCTTCCTGTTTTCACTTTCCTGAGGGCTGGGACTACTGGCATGTGTCACCACATCAGCTTTGATTCATGAAGTGCTGGGGATTGAACCTAGGGCTTTGGGCTTGCTAGGCAAGCACTCTACCAACTAAGCCACATCCCAGCCACTTAGCTTAGTATATAGACTCTAAGTGTATTCACACATATATGTACACACATATGTATACTTATATGTGTATATATATATAAGTACACACATGTATATGTATGTGTATGTACTTAATTACATGGTACATATATATTTGAAGTTCATGCATGTGCAGGTAGAGGGCAGAGGACATCAGATCCCTTGGAATTGGAACTATAGGCAGCAGTGAACGGCCTGATGTGGATACCTGGGAGTGGAACCCCGTATGTTGTAAGAACAATAAACACTCTTAAGCACCGAGCCAACTCTCTCGACCTAGCTTGTTTTTAAAATAGCAGTGTGTCTTGAGGTAATAGTGACTGTTGAGATGGTGTTTTTTGTTTGTTTGTTTGTTTGTTTTTTTAAACTCTTTAAAAAACAAAACAGGGCTTTCTGTAGCCCAAGCTGGACTGGAACTGCTGGCTATGCCTGTTTTTTTTTTTTTTTATAGGAAATATTGCTTGATACACCTTCCCTGGGTGCTTCCTTTATACTGGAGTAGCTATCATGTTGTCTCAGTGCAGCTTGGTTTATTTCTTTGTTTATGTTTTAAATAATATTTATGTATGTATGTATGTATGTATGTATGTATGTATGTATGTATGTATTTTATGTAGATAAGTGCTCTGTCTTCATGAATACCAGAAGATAGCATCAGATCCCATTACAGATTGTTGTGAGCCACGATGTAGGTACTGGGAATTGAACTCAGGTCGTCTGGAAGAGCAGCCAGTGCTCTTAATGGCCGAACCACCTCCAGCCCCTGTTTGTTTATGTATAAAGAAAGGATATTCTTCTCCCAGTGGCCTCTTTTAGTTTGTACTCATTTAAGCAAACTCTGAGGTGAAATTTTGGGCAGGATGTCCTGGTAGAGTCTGGGAAGGCAGTCTGTCACAGTTTCTAAAGCACATTGGGGCTGCTTTTGACTCTGCTCCAGAGGCAGTCCCAAAGCCTTCTGAATGTGTGAGCCTTCCTTTCCTCTCCCTGCTAACGGACCGTACAATTCTACTTTGCCTTAGGAAGTTCTTCCTCCCAGGCTGCTGGTATTCATCTATCAGCATGGAGGACACAGAGGCAAAGCTGGCATCTCCCTGGTCAGCTGTGCTGGGTGCTGGAGATGCATGAGCTTTCTGGTCAGCTGGAGACCACACGGGCAGGTACCATACGGAGCCTTCAGCCAGTTCAAGGCCAGGCAGCTCCTGGGATGGCATTCCTTTCCAGCTGTTGGCCTGCCATGGTGCAGGCAGTGTCTTACCACAGTAAGACTGAGCTCCAGTCTTCATGTGATGGACGTCTGTGCTAGGTCATGGAGATCTATATTTTGCAGGCTTTGAGCTTTGAGCATTGTTTAGATTTTTGCGCATATCTTCTTTCTTACCCACTCTCTCTGATAAGCTTTTTCTTTTAAAATAAAAATAAAAATAAAATAAAATAAAAACCCAGAGATAGACCCTTCCCTTCCATGAATTTAATGCTGTTGCAGAAATCATGGTTTCAATTATGTATAACTACCTATTTAAAAAGAGATGAAGTAATGAGGTGCACTTGCCATTTAAGGGTACTTTATTTGGGATTCTTAAGTGAATGTCATCAGGCTCTGAAAACATGTTCTGGTCTTATTTTCCTTGGAGAATATAATGTTCGCTTCAAAGCTGTTGAGATTTAGAAATACATAGTAATCTTTAAGGACTTATGTAAGTAAGGGCAGCATTTCATTGAAGTCAAGCCTTTGAAATACACATAATGGTATCAGCCCTGCAGGGTTGAAACTTTGTTACTAGTTACTTTTTATTCTTACGGTTACAATTTCAGTGCTGTGTCATACATGGAAATTCTAGAAACAGGTCTTATTTGCAAATGTCTAGATGCCAACCCATGTATCACAACAATGATATCAGCCCAATCAGAAATAGAGTTTTGGATTATTTTGCTGTTGCTATCAGAATCCAGATTATAATTTTCCCCACATAGTTGCCTGCAATTTTAGTCTCCTATTATTAGGAGGAGAATCCAGTGAGTTCCTGGACTCATCCAGTAATTGTTTGAGTATCTTCAATTTTCCCTTATGTGTCTCATTTTCTATTTCTTACCCAGTAACCCTCTTTACTTTGTTGTTGTTGTTTTGGTTTTTCGAGACAGAGTTTCTCTGTGTAACAGCTCTGGCTGTCCTGTAACCCCTCTGTAGACCAGGCTGGCCTCGAACTCACAGAGATCCACCTGCCTCTGCCTCCCAAGTGCTGGGATTAAAGGCAGGGCCACCACTGCCCAGCTCAACCCTCTTTAATTTTAGCCCTGGATCTCAACCCCTACCACATGTACGTGTGTGTGTGTGTGTGTGTGTGTGTGTGTGTGTGTGTGTGTATCTACATGTCTGTGTAGGGCAGAGGTTGACATCAACTGTCTTGCTCTTTATGTATTTATTGAGGCAAGCTCTTGCTGAACCCTGGAGCTTGCTGATCGGCTTGTTTTGCTAAGCAGTCTTCAGGGATGTCCTGTCAGGCAGCTCCCACGCCCTCCCAGCCTATGTGTGGATGCTGGGGATCCTCACACTTCCTCAGCAAGGGCTTTATCCACTGAGCCACCTTCCCAATCCTATGTTGAACACTTTTAGTTTTTGTTTTTTTTAAATGCTTTCCAAGGATATGAGACAGTGGTAGAATGCTTGAGGCCCTGGAGCATCCTGTCCATCCCCAGCACCTATGAAAAAAACAAAACAAAGTGCAACACAGCCCTTTATAACAGAGATGTCACTATCTTCTTTGAATAGAGAATGGTATAGAACTTCAGATGGTTGGAAGTTATCACAAATGCTAAGATCTGTGGGTTCCTGAAAACTTCAATGCATGTGTATACCATGCAAGTTCAAAGCATCCTACCTGCAATCAACACCAAAGTTGAGTGTCTAGCTTTTGCCCAGGGAGCTCAATGGTCATCCTGGGTACTTGGTGGAAGGCCAAGCGCTGGCAGTGCATCCCAGTCAAGGAGCAAGTCCATGAGGAGAACTCATGTTTGTAGTCTATTTGGCTGTGATGAGTAGAAGCACATGCTACATGTTTATTGTAGTGCTCAGTCTCTAGAACAGTGATCCTCAACCTGAGGGTTGTGACCCCTTGGGGGTATGTGTCATATATCGGATATCCTGCATATCAGATATTTACATCATGATCCATAACAGTAGCAAAGTTACAGTTATAAAGTGGCAACAAAATCATTTTATGGTTGGGGTCACCACAACATGAGGTGTTAAAGGGTTGCAGCATTAGGAAGGTTGAGAACTACTATTATAGAACCTTTAAAACCTATTCTATAGCCAGGGATGTAGCTCAGTTGGTAGAGTGCTTGCCTTGCATGCATGAAGCTACAGGGTAGATTCCTAACACCACATAAACCAGATAGTGGTGGGTGTCTGCAATCCCAGCACTTGGGAAGTAGAGGCAGGAGGATCAGAAGTTCAAGATCAGCCTGAGAGACATAAGACCCTGTCTCAATATATAAAGCTATATACAGCACTTGTGATGTTAGGGGTGGATAAAGGGTGTCTGCATTTAAATTTTTTCCTTTATACTTGGAAATTTTGCATGTTTTTCATAGAAGACAGATAATAGGAAACTCTAATCCCTTGGGATTAACTCTTCTCTACAGTATGCTTTAAGACTCGGAAGGCTGGATGTGACAGACCTTAGTGAGTAGTCCAGGACAGCCAAGGCTACACAGAAAAACCCTGTCTCGAAAAAAGAAAGAAAATGCTGCTCATTCTTGGCTGTGTTGCTGTTAGGAAAAATATTCTAAACAAGGTTCCAGGAATTACCTGTTCAGCATCACTACAGGAAAAGAATGACCTCTCCTGAAGCTCCTTTTATCCCAGCCAGAGTGATTGTGATCATTTTAAATCAGCCACCAATCACTTACGATGCAATCAATGTTTAGCTATTTCATGTTGAGTGCTTTGATTTCATGTTAAGTGCCTATTCAGTTTAATAGTGATCTTTAGTTCTTGCAGGGATTGGACCATAGTTAATAGACAGGAGAGCACAGCTCACTTGTGTACTTCCTACCCTGAACTACATTACAAGTAGGAGCAGATGGTGTAGCTGGGATTTTTGTAGATTTTCCTTTTGGATTTTTAGTAATTCCTGGGCAAAAGGTATCTTCTTGCATAGGTCACCCGAGTAGCTGGGACTACAGGTGCTTCTTGCCTGGTAGCTGGGACTTGTGAATGTTACTGCTTCCTGGTGTGAGCGAAGTTTCTCGTCTCTGTCCTCCCTTCCTGGTTGACTACTATATGCTGCACACCAAACCAGCTGTCTTGCACATACTGCTTCCCTTTTTTTATACTTACAATGCAAGTGTCATGTCTATTTTATGAACTGGAGAATATGTTCTGAAACTGAAGGGGTGTTAGCTTGAAATCATGTGACTGAGTTTCAGGTTAGACTCTGGGTAGTTTGGCCTCAGCCTTTGCTGCTACCTCATGTTTGGATTCAGCTTCACCTTTCCCCCTTAAGCAGGCTAAGCACTTCTTAAGGAAGAAACAGAATTACTTTTTATTTTGTGGCTACCCTGGGAATGAACCCACAACTATGAGCATGCTGGGCAAGCACTTTACCACTTAGCTGCATTCCAACCCAAGGCCACAACATGTTTTAAAAGATAATTTCATAGTATATGTGGTAGTTTTTACTTTTTAACATATTTACTTTCATATACTCTAAATGGTTTGCTTTTCTCTACTGGTATAATAATTAACTTAATTACCAGCCATCTCTTGTATAAGAAAGATATTTTAGGAAAGTGCAGCCTCAAGAAGGTACTTTACTTCCATAACTATAATTTTTTGAGTAAAAATTTCAGGATTATTGCTTTTTAATTATCCCATTTTTATTTTTATATTATTGAGACGAAGCTATTTAGAGATTATGTATACTTGTGAAAATAACCAAATGATTAGAGAATCTTGTTAAATTATATATTATATGTATATATAGTATATTATATCTTTGTTTTCTTTAAATAAATGAAAATTATTTTAAAAAACTTTTTTGAGGCTGAGTGTGGTGGTACACACCTTTAATCGCAGCACTCGGAAGGCAGAGGCAGGCGGATCACTGTGAGTTCAAGGCCAGCCTGGTCTACAAAGCTAGTCGAGGACAGCCAAGGCTACACAGAGAAACCCTGTCTTGAAAAAAATTGTTTTTGATTGGTTAATTTTGCATGTGCTTATGATGTGTGTACATAAATGAATACCATGATGTGTGTGTGTAGAGGTCAGAGAACAACCTTCGGGAGCTTTTTCATTCTGTCCACCTTGTTTATAAAAAATTACATTTTGTTTGTGTCTTGATTTTGTTGTGTGTGTGCAAATGCTATGGCATGCTTGTGGAGGTCAGAGAACAGCTTGCAGGAGTCAGTCGTCTTTGTCCATCATGTAGGTCCTGTGGATTAAACTCAAGTCATCAGGCTCAGTGGCAAGTGCCTTTACCTGCTGAGCAAACTTCCTGCACCCCTTGAACATGGTTAGGCAGGGTGTCTCTTCTCTCTGCTTAGCATATCCTAGACCAGCTAGTCCACGGGCTGCTGCATGATCTGTTGTTTCTGCTTCTCATTTCCCTGAAGAGTGCTGGGATTATAGGTTCATGTCACCCCAGGAGTCTTTTGACTTGAGCTCCAGAGACTGAAGTCAGCCACTGAGCCATCTCCCAGATATAAAAATGAAAATTCTTTTATATATATATATATATATATTTTAAAATTTAATTTTATTAATTTATTCAGATTATATCTAAATTGTTATCCCATTACTTGTATCCTCCCGTTCCCCCTCCCTCCTGCTTTCACCCTATTCCCCTCCACTAGGTCTATGACTGAGGGGGACCTCCTCCCCCACTATATGGTCATAGCAAAAATGAAGAGTCTTAATCCATATAAATGTTAACAGAAAGGATCATGCCTAAGTAGCTGAGATTTTTATGTGTCCTGTGGTCATCTTGGGATATTGTCTTGGGAAGTTTTCTACTCTCCTGTGTCTACTGACTCATTTATACTCTGCCATATTTCCTGATTATTCTATTTGCATTAGAATTTTGTATCTGTAGCTGAGATAGAATTACATGTGTGTATTTATATTTATAAGCATTTTTTCCTGTAATACAGGCTGTGAGTGTAGATGTTAAGTAAAGGGTGTTTTCCATTTTTTTAAAGTTAGAAAACATGTATCTCAACATTAATAAAGATGAATATGCTACTTTCTAGAACCCTTTGAGATTGTCTCAGGTATATTAAATAAATAATGTCCAAAAGAAGATAATTTTTATACTGTGTATACACCAAATTTTTCTTGTAGAAAGTAATATAAATGCTTTCTACATATTGGAAAACACACGATAAGTTTAAGCATAAAACATGGAATATTAATTGTGCCTTCATATAATTTTTGCATATTTATGAATCTGCCTGTTCTCTAAGCTGTGGAACCAGTCTGGTTTTAGATGGTGCCGTGGTTGTCAGAATTTAAGAAAACAAGATATTGGCTCATTTAAGTGTTTTAAATCTAAGCTTCTCTTATCTGTATAATAACCCAGTCTTAAAGATGAAGATTTGACTTTTAGTGGATTATATTAAATTGATTATGAATGACTGAGTCATTATACTACATTTTGAATTAATTTCATTTTTTATCTTGTCTTCATACTGTAGAGGGGTTCTAGCATATCTTCTGTAGGATCAGATAAAAGTGTTGACGTTGTGACTCCTGGTTGCTCTGGGAAGATGGCTGAAGCCATATATTTAGTTTGTTGTTGTTGTTGTTATGCATGTGTACATGTTTGTATATGTGCATGCATGTGTATGTACATATGTGTATGTTGAGGCCAGAAGTTGATAGCAGGTATCTTTCTTGATTGCTCTCCATCTTAAGTTTTGAGACAGGTTTTGGCTGGGCTGGTTGGCCAGCAAGCCCTAGGGCTCCTCTGTCTCTGTCTCCTCAGCACTGGGGTTACAGGGGTACACTGCCAGGCTTGGCTTTATATATGAGTGCTGGGGATATGAGCTCAGGTTCTCTGCCAAACAGTTAACTGTCTGAGCCATCTTCTCAGCCTCTTCCCCCCTCCCCCCCCCCCAACAGGGTTTCTCTGTGTAGCCCTGGCTGTCCTGGACTCCCTTTGTAGACCAGGGTGGCCTCTAACTCACAGCGATTCGCCTGCCTCTGCCTCCTGAATGCTGAGATTAAAGGCGTGCGCCGCCATACCCGGCTCCTCAGCCTCTTAATTTCAGTTGTGACTGCTTTAAATTCTGGCTTCATTCTTGTGTCATCTCTTCCATGTGTTCACTCTTTTTTATTTCATTTTCTGTTTTGTTTTGTTCCACAGGCTCTCAGTATATTGTGATTATGTGTGTGTATATATATATATATATATATATATATATATATATATATATATATAT
>OU015749.1:2581100-2603205 GCA_907169655.1 Acomys percivali | reverse complement strand
TATATATATATATATATATATATATATATATATATATATATATATATGTATGGTATGTTGTAAATCTTTGATAACATGTGCAGCAGACATTTTCTCTTAAGCAAGTTAGTGCTAAATAAACCTAACTATCCACTCGGGAGGCAGAGGCAGGTGGATCTCTGTGAGTTCAAGGCTAGCCTGGTCTACAAAGTGAGTCCAGGATAGCCAAGGCTACATAGAGAAACCTGTCTCAAAAAAAAAAAAAAAAGTAAAACAACAACAACAAACCCCCAAACCTAACTATCATCAAGTTTGTGGAATATTCCTGGAAAATTAATCCTTTTTCATGGAGTTTGGCTGCTCATTCTTTGACCGACCAGTTTCTTTCTCAAGTCTTGGTGCTGAAGCTCACTGAGCCTGTCTCAACACTGGTTGTCTGTAGAACAGTGAAAACAGTTTTATAGGGAAAAAGCCATGTGCTGCTTGGCAAGTATTGCCTCCTGGATCTGTATGCTGGTTAGTTAGTTCCTACAAGTGACTCTGAGGATCTTGGTCTTTGGAGTGCTGCCCACCAAAATGAGTGTGGAGTGTCAAGGTGATTCCAATTATTATAAGCTGTGGACCCATTAATAAAGGCAGTTGATTCCAAAGAGAAGTTAAAAACTAAGATACGGTATTGCATGTTGGATGATATTTTTGAAAAAAAGCAAATGGCTTTTGTCATACTGTGAAAACTCAGCTTGTACTGGTCTTTATTTTAGACTTAAATTTCAGCAGTTTCCTACAGGAGATATTTGCTTAAGGGGTAATTGCTTTGGTGATACAAATGCTGTCTGGGGATTTATATCAGTGGATTTGTTATATTATTTATTTTTTATTACTTATTAAATACCAAACACAGTACTCTTTTAAGTAGCTGAACGTGTCCTTGCATGTTGATGTGTACTTGGATGGAAGTTGTATGTGTTTGTGTGCATACATGTGTTTACATCTAATTTGTGATCAAATCCACTTCAGAGATTGCCTGTGCCATTTGAGAGCTCTTGAAATATTTCTTTTCTTTAAGCATCCATTTCTTTAGCAGTTTTTAAAGTGCAACAGTATTAACCACTATGAGAGTGGTGGGTGACAGCCTGGTTTATACCCTACCCTAGAGGGAGCTAAGAAGTAGCACATGGGTGGTTCCATATTGATAGAAAAACACTTGAGTTTTTGTCTATTGCAAATGAGTGTGCCCAATGGATTATCTTGGCAAGGACTGCTATTGAGTTTAGAGAAATAAGTGGAGATGTCTGGAGGGCCAAGGGGCCGAGAGCTAGGGAGCTAAGGCTGTTAGGGGGCAGGGTGCTAGGAGACCAGACATAGGGAGAACTGAGAGCCACGTGCTGAGAAGCTAGGTGTACTAAGGAGGCCAAATGCTGGGCACCGGGTAGGGCAGCTGAGACAGGAAGCTCTGGGGAGCTAGCAGTATTGGAGGGCTAGATGCTAAGTGCTTGGCGGGGGGCAGGGGGTCAGGTATTGAGTAGCTAGCAGGGATGGGCTACAAGTATGGGGAACTTAGGGGTATGTAGAGTAGACCAAGTTGTGCTGAAGTTGACCACAGATGGTGGTGTCTTCAGGCTGTATCTCGTAAGGCTGCTAATAACTTTTTCAGCATCCCCCTGTTTCTCACCCAGGCAGGTAGTGGAGGAAGTTCAGGGTTTAAGGTTTCAATGTACTACTAAACCTATTAAAAGACGATACTGGGCCTGCATGTGTCCGTTCTTTTTTTTTAAAGACACGGGAATGCTTTGGAGCCTTTCTTTTTTCTTTTCGTTTTGTTGAGACAGGGTTTCTCTGTATAGCCCTGGCTGTCCTGGCACTCACTCTGTAGACCAGGCTGGCCATGTGCTCACAGGGATCCGCCTGCCTTTGCCTCCTGCGTGCTGGGATTAAAGGTGTGCACCACCATTAACCCAGCCATCATTTTGTTTTTTATATGTGTGTTTATCCTGCCTGCTTTCTCCTCAGCCCTTACCTGTCCCTATCCTCCCCACTTGCCTTTAGCACCTAACCTCCCCAGTACAGTGCCCACCAACAAACGGTTGCCCTGTGAGAGCTATACAATTTTCAACATTGATTTTAAAGTAGAAAATTTAGCTCTTTGAATGTTGAACTTTGAGAGGTTCAGTAGCAACACCTACTAGCACTCAGACTCTTTATACCCAGTCAGTCCATCTGTTGTCCCAGTGCAGGTCTACTTCCTTATAAGTGATATGAGCTCTGTGTAGAGTAAATCATTAACAGAAACCCAGATGGCCCCATATTTAAGTGTGCATGTGTGTTGGGTTGTATTTCCTATGTTGTAAGTTATGTTGTATATTCCATGTGCAAGCATTATATACATTATATGAGTTTTGTGCTGTGACTGTGTTCTGTGGAAGGTATTATATGTGAGTTATATATTTATATATGTATTGCATAGTATGCAAGTTGGTGTGTTTTAAGTTGCATGAGGTATGTCTTGCATGTGAGCTGAGGGTGTTAGGTCTTATATAAGTGTGTGTTGTCTGTATATGCTGTGTATCTATGAGAAAGAAAAGTGAGTCTAATATATAAACTAAAACTAAAAATCTTCCAGGACTCATGCCTTTTATATTGTTCTGAGCCAGTGAGTCCTGCCCAGTCAGAAAGCAGAAATGTTCTTCTTCACCAACATTCCATCTCAGGGTGTTTTATCAGCTACAGATTGCTCAGGTCCTAAACCGTTTTGTTTGTTTGTTTGTTTTGAGACAAGGCCACTTATCACCAAGCAAGTATCAAACTTACTCTGTAGTTGAGGATGACCTTGAACTTCTGATATTCCTGTCTCTACCTCCAGAGTACTGGAATAACAGCCCACTGTGCCTGGCCTTCCTCAGTTGTTTTGAAGGACCTGCCTTTTTTTTTTTTTTTTCCCCCTTCTCTGTCCTCTCATGTCAGATCTTACTTTGGACTTAACAGGAAGTACAATGCTCATCTCCCCTAACCCCAAAAGCAATGGCAACTCTGAAGAGTATCTCTTGATAGGTTCAGAAGCCATTATAGTGAAAGGAAGGGGGTATGTTTAATGCTAGGGTAAATTATGGTCTTATTCTTAGAGCAAATTGAGGCGGCCCAGCGGGCATACTTCCTCCCAAGGAATGAGCTCCAAAGGACGCCTTACTTTCTGTGTTCAGTGCTCGCCTTATACCCCCTCCTCCCCTCCCCTGTGGCTTCTTACCCTGTTGTGCTGTAATAGGTAGGGCCGTAGAGAATTTCTATTGCTCTGTGCAATGTTTAAGCCTTTAATTGTCTGGGCTGTGAAACTGCTAATTTTTAAAGACCAGAGACAATCTTTTGTCTGGCTGCCTTTGGTTAGAGTGCAGTATTCTTGGGTTTTAAGTTCTACATTCTCCAGGTCAGAATGATAATGTTTCTTTTGGAGTGTGTTGCTGTTAATATACTTTATTACTAGGAGGTTGGGGATGTGTCATCAGTCTCTCCTTGAGGCCAGGTTCTGTTTCAGATGCTCTGACCTTGGTACAGGCTAGGAGGAGCTGTGGGTGTGTACTCAGTCAGTCACCTGCTACACACAACAGAATGCCTTGCTTTGTCAACCATGTAATTTAGTAATCCTGAGAAGCTTTTTATATGAGGACTTTCAGTATATTTTACTTTTCTTCTGATTTAAAAAAAAGTGTTTGCAGATGCATAAAAGAGAATGTGTCTTCTCTTAATAGTGGTTATCTTTTAGCAATAATATTTGACATAGTTCCATATTTTATTTTATTTATTTTATTTTATTTTTTTCATCTGGAGATCAATATATTAAGTACAGTCAAGCATAAAGAGAAAGATAATCCACATTTTCTCTCAAGTACAGATAAAACTTCTCTTAAGTACAAAGTTTAGATACAAGTCCTGCTCCGTCCCAGAACCTATTCAATTCTTTTTTAAAATTTAATTTTATTAATTTATTTATATTACATCTCAATAGTTATCCCCTCCCTTGTATCCTCTCATTCCTCCCTCCCTCCCATTTTCCCCTTACTCCCCTCCCCTATGACTGTGACTGAGGAGGACCTCGTCCCGCTGTATATGCTCATAGGGTATCAAGTCTCTTCTTGGTATCCTGCTATCCTTCCTCTGAGTGCCACCAGGTCTCCCCCTCCAGGGGACATGGTCAAATATGAGGCACCAGAGTATGTGTGAAAGTCAGACCCCACATATTTTATTTTTTTAAAACAAGAAGTTTTATACTCCAGTAGTAAAAGTTGTGATTTATAAAAGCTTCTGAGATAATCCTGGAAGTTTCGGCAATGTAAGCTAAAGCAATGGTTGGTCATTGCAAGTTTGAGAGTTAATTGTAACCAAGCCTTTTCCTTGTCTTCTCATAAATGCCCTTTGTGCTGATATTCCTTTGAGGCCTTTTGCTGAGGCATGTGACTTGGGGGAGTGTATTTTGTTGTCCATGGTGACTTGCCTGCTGCAGGCTACACCAAACTGAGCATCTTCCTCTGGGCCCTGTCTTAGCGTCTATGTTCAGACCTTAGTTGGTTCTTCTGTCTGTGTGTTAGTTGTCCTTGCCATGTTCCAGCAGTGGCCTATAGTCAGGTATTTTCTTTGTTGTCACCACGCCACTGAAGGCTCAATACCTATGAGCAAATAATGTAATGGCAGACTGATGTCATTATTGCTGTCTTAAGCTATCATTTTCTTATCTGTAGTGCCGAAACCTGGTCACTTACTGCAGTCACCAAAAAAATCCATTTCAGGCCTCCATTTCAGGCCTCCAGAATCCAGTTTCAGGTGATTCCAGCTGGCCAGTGTTCAGGAGCCAGTTGTTAATTCTCTTGTCTATAATAAATATATTTGTACCAGAGTGGCAAAGAATGAGTCAGGACAATTCTGTTTTTGTGTTCCTTCTGCTGCTTTCTAACTCTGTGAACTCGGATGAACCGTACCCTCTTGTTTTCTCATAGATATTATAAGCATTTTGGTGTTGGAAAGTCCTTTGCTTTCTTTTTGCTTTCCAAGTAGGCAAGCTGTATGTAGAAATTTGAAGAAAACTAAAATTCAGAATTATATTTGTAATGTGGGCTCTTATTATTTGATATAAATAGTCTTTCCTTTCCTGCTGTGCAAAGGAGAAGAGCCTCAACAGTACCTTGGGGTAGAGAGAAAAGCAGTGATCCTTCTATTTTCTAGGTGCATGGCTTGGCAATGGTGGAGGCTACAGAGGTGAAATATTATATAAAGGCTACTTTTGTGGAAAGAATATTAGACTCTAGAGGGCTGCTCTACCCTAGCTAGTTCCCAAATAATCGAGACGGAGACCTCTTGGATTTATGAAAGCTTCAAAGTACAATAGCTGTGCAGATATCAACCCTTTAAGCAATTTTGCTGTTTCCCAGCTGCACACCCCAAGTTTCTTGTCATAATTGTTCCCGCATGGGCTGCTTCTGCTCCATCAGGCCAGCCCTCATGGCCACGTGCTCATGGTCCACACCGCCCCATGGCGAGTCCTTCTCGCACCTCCTTGCTACATCTCTGCTTCTCATGGCTCCCCTCGCAACCCCAAGCCCAGCACCTAACCTCCTCTTACTTCTCTTCTGCCCGCCACAGGCCCTTAGCTAATTTTATTAACCAACCACCTTTAAATTGTGGAGCAAGGTTTACACAACATCATTTGATACACATGAGAATGTGCTCAGTTGGATAGCTACCAGATCTTGGGGGTTAGTATTTAGCATTAGAATACACAGTACCAGACCAACCCCCAACAAGCTACAATGAAGACCTTAATATTATGAAGGAGGAGGAAACAAATGCTTCTTTGAGTGATTTCTACCTGATTTTGTATGGATAGATTGTTTTGAGGGACTCATGAGTTGATTGCAAATTTTATGCCATCCTAGTAACAAGCCAGGATTTTGTTTTTCTACTGCTGTCATAGAGCTCATCTGTTTCACATTATTGATGGAGTTCTTTATTTGAAAGTGACTAGAGAGGAAAGTGATCTGAGATCCTTGCTGGGAGTTTCTCCAGTGTAAGAACCTGTAAGTCAGCATTCACAGAAGGGAGACGGACAAGGGTGACAACCCAGTCCACTTGGGTCTTGCCACACGATGGTGGGGATGTTGATTTTACAAAACTTCGGTGTAGAAAAAAAAACCAGAAGAACCAGAGAGAACCCAGAGAAAACCCAAAAGGTCCTAAACAGTACGAACTGGTGTTCTTTAGAAACTTTGCCATTTGTGACATGTTTAGTCCTTTCATGTTTTGTTACATTGCAGTCTTACGTACTTGTTACCTATTATTTTCCATGCTAGGGAATATCATTATAACTCTTTTGTTAGCCACAAAACTATTAACTTCTCTTTTTGTCAGGTGAGTAAGAGCCGTCTAAAACAGTGTGTAGCCTTAATAATGCTGGATATAGTCACAGAAAAGAATAATAAAATAAAAGTCAATAATTTATATAAAACCACAGTTAAAGTGTGTCTGTATTTTACAAATTCTTTAAAATTAACCCCCCAACAACAGCAACAACAAAAAAACACAATACATACACATAAAACAGATATCAAGTATACCAGTGTTGTGGAAATGTTCCTATTACTTTCTGTTAATTCAGGCAATCTCACTCTTCACTTTGTATTTTCTTTTTCAAGATTCACTCCACTAGAAATTTTCTGTTCTTCATAGCCTTACATGCAGACAGTATTACATGGGTAATTATGGGATTTGCTAATCCTAATACAACACAGTTTCTCTCTTTCTCTTTGGTTTTTCGAGACCGGGTTTCTCTGTGTAGACTTGGCTGTCCTAGACTCCCTTTGTAGATCAGGCTGGCCTTGAACTCACAGCAATCCACCTGTCTCTGCTTCCCGAGTGCTGGGATTAAAGGAGTGCACCACCACCCCCAGCACACAATACAGTTACTTATTAGCTGATAGTGAACATTCCACAATTGGAAAGGTTTCAGTGTACTTTTTTTTTTAGTTTCATGGATATAGATCCCTCCAGGGAGGGGATCACTGAAAATTTTCATCTTCTTGCTATCTATTGTGAATTATCATGTATGTTAGAAGTTGTAGTTCCTTTCCTTTCCTTTCATTTTATTTCCTATTCTTTCCTTTCCTTTCCTTTTTTCCCTTTAACTTTCTTTTCCTTTCCTTTCCTTTCTTTTGAGACAAGGTTCCTTTGTATAGCTCTGGGTGTCTTGAAACTCTGTAGATCTGGCTGGCCTCAAACTCACTGAGATCTGCCTGCTTCTGCCTCCCAAGTGCTAGAATTCAAGGTGTGGGCCACCGCTACCCAGCTGAAGTTGTAATTTCTTTTTCTCTGATATTCATAAAGTTTTCCTGTAACTTCAGGTATATTTTTAATGATTTTAAAAATGATCAATTAGAGCTGGGTGTGGTGGCGCACGCCTTTAATCTCAGTACTCAAGAAGCAGAGGCAGGTGGATTGATGTTAGTTTGAGGCCAGCCTGGTCTACAAGTGAGTCCAGTCCAGGACAGCCAAGGCTACATAGAGAGACCCTGTCTCGAAAAAACTAAAAACAACAACAAACTGATCTGTGCCTTGGCCTATGCATTTCAGCCTTTTAAGTTTATTTAATTTTTTTTCCCCCTGGTTCTGGGCATGGAGCCTTAAGAGTAGGCAAGCACTTAACCAATGAGCCATATCCTCATTCCTGACATCTTTTTACTGAATGGATCTTGAAATATTTGTATAGCCATGCCACCTAGGCACTAAATACTTTTGCCATCCTTGTACTTAGAGGAGGCTGTGAGATTTATGCTGCTCAAGATGCAGGACTAGAAATCCTCAGAGTCTTAAATGATTCTTTTGTGTGTGTGTGTGTGTGTGTGTGTGTGTGTGTGTTGGGCACTCCAAGACTCTTCAGATCTACACTAAACCCTTTCAGCCAGGGAAGTGTTTGGCACCTCTGCATATTCCCTTCCTGGTTGGAGGAAGGCAGACACTGTCTTGTTCTTGCATAATAGCTTTGAAGGTCCCATTAAGCTTCCCCTGGGCCTCTCCTTTCTGAAGCCAATTCTGGATTTTTAAAGCTTTTTCCTTTAGGTCTTTTTCTCATGTACTCAGTGTAGTTGCTTTCTTGAGCCATATCCAAGTTTTCCAGAGTTTACTTAAGCTGGTTTCAAAGAGTAGACATAGAATTATAACAGAAACTCTCAGGTAATTCTTGGTCCAGAGGGGCTCCCCTGAAACAGTATTACTGTTCCTTGGAGAGCAACGTTGTTTTACCTTGCTTACCAACTGCCCTGCTAAAGTCTGGAATATTTAAAAATCTTTCCTAGACAGTAGAAAGCCTTTGACTACTGTGGTTAGAGCCACGTGTCCCATGTATCAATTACTTTCCTCATTGCTATTACCAAACACTTGACAAGAAGCACCTTAAGAGGAAGCAGATTTATTGATCATATTTTAAGAATATAGCCCATGTGTCATGGAAGGGATGACACAATAGTGGGAGTCTCACCTTAGGAGTGAGAGCGGGGGATTGCCTGCTCACATCCTGGTAGACCATGACACAGAAGAAGGAGGCTGCCCTTCTCTCTTTTCTGTGTTTACACAGTCTGAGACTCCTGCCCATGGTACTGTTCACATTCAGGGTGGGCCTTTCGCTTCAGTTAATGCTTTGGAAATGCCCTCACAGACATACCCAGAGGTGTTTCTCTAAGTGATTCTGAATCTAGTCAGGCTGACAGTGAAGGTTAACTATCACATTCTCTTGATAATAAAAATAATAAACCCCTGACCCCAAAGTGCTGAAATGTGCATCTTGAGCTCTTGGTATTGGGGCAAGGCAAATCTGAGGAAGATGCTGCTAACTGGTGGCTGCCTCTTCTTTCTTGCCTGTAGTACATCTATAACAGAGATCAGTTATTACAGGTTAGAGTGTTCTAATAGAATGAAAAGTCATTAGAGAAGCAATCTAAGGCTTCAACATTTTAGATTTTCTTAATTCTTCATAATTGTTTTACATCTAATTTTAAGTCATTTAAGAAAATAAGAATAAGAAACACAGGAAGGTATGGTGATGTATACCTATAATTTTCAGCACCGGGGAGACTGTCAGGAGGGTCATGAATTCAGGGTTAGCCTGGCTACAAAGTGAGACCCTTTAGAAAAAACAAAACAAACAAAAAACCCCAACAGTAACAAAAACTAAAACAAAACCTTTTGTATGTCAAATTTTTGTTTTATAGACTTATTTATTCTCTCTCTCAAGTCATATTTTATTGAGTAACAAGTAGAGCTGACATAAACTGACTTGGGAACAAATAAACTGTCTCAGCCGGGCGTGGTGGTGCATGCCTTTAATCCCAGCACGCGGGAGGCAGAGGCAGGTGGATCGCTGTGAGTTCGAGGCCAGCCTGGTCTACAAAGCTAGTCGAGGACAGCCAAGGCTACACAGAGAAACCCTGTCTTGAAAAACCAAAAACCAACCAACCAAACAAATAAACTGTCTCATTATTGGCATACAATTCAGCTGGTAAGAGCAGAAGGTTGCAAGACCTCTAGCAGTGGAAAGCCAGCTTGCTGTTGCAATCCGAGATGGGTCCAGGCTGGATGACAAGATGAAATCTCCACTCATTAGTGAGGCAGTTGCTTAGGCAAGGTGTGTGTTAGCCTTAGTTGGAGGATGTTTTGTGGCAGTTCAACCTTTCTGGTCACGCCACAAAATTACCAAAAAGTTATTTTTAAAGAATGTGCATACATGATATAGGATAATCACAGATATTCCATGTAGTACTTTTAGGTGTTGGGGCCTAGGAATGTTTCACAGCTCTGTTGCTTGTCATCACTTTGGGAAATACAGTATAGATGTGCATATCCAAGGTCAGAATGGAGAAGTTCTTAACTTGAGATATAGAGCCCTAAAGGTTTTTTAGTGTGAATCATGAGATGGTTGGGTTTTGCATACTCCTGAGCCAGGAGAGATGGGGAGATGATCTTGGAGGTTGTTACTAACCCTGGTGAAAAGAAGAAAAGAGAAGGAATCAGGGAACAAGTGAACTGGAAAGACTTAATGACCAAGTGGAGGGAGGAAATGGAGGAAGGAGGTAGGACTGACATTTTCATTCTCGAGTTGAGTTGGTAATGGCGGGCTTTCAGAATCAGGAAGAGTATTAGTTACTTTTCTTTTTTCTGTGACAAAGTAATTGATAAAAGCAATTGACAGAAGGGTAGGTAGATGGGTTGGTTGGTTTATCTTGGCTCCAGTTTGAGGGAACAGTCCAGCACGGTGGGGAAGGCATCGCAGCAGGAATGTGAGGCCGCTGGGCATGCTGCATCTCCAGTCAGAAAGCAGAGGGGTGGAGGAATGATGGCGCTTAGTTGGCTTTCTCCTTTTTATTTAGCTCACAACTCCAGCCTATGGACTAGTACCATCCACATCCAGGGTGGTCTTCCTGACTCTGTTAAACCTTAATGGAAGCAAGCTCAGCCATTCATACCATGCTAATTCTAAGTTTCATAAAATTGATAATCAAGACTTAATTATTTAGCTGGGCTTGGTGGTGCACACCTTTAATCCCAGCACTTGGAAGGCATAGGCAGATGGATCTTTGTGACTTCAAGGCCAGCCTTGTCTACAAAGGAATTCTAGGACAGCCAGCTCTATATACAGAGAAACTCTGTCTTGAAAAACAAAAACAAAAAAATCTAAGGAACAAGTCTGAGAAGATGACAAACTTGATTTCAGAGACAACTTTTAACTTTATAATAACAGATGGATAACACTGAGCAATGAGTTTGGAATTGTGGAGTGATAGTTGGGGAAGAACTTGGACTGTGGTAGACTGGGAAGTCTGGAACATAGAAATAAGCTTAGAAGTCGAGGGTAATATGTGCATCTAGGAAGAGAGAAGCCAAAGGAAAGTTCAAATTTGAAAATGTAGAAAGAAGGTACAATAGATGCAAGATACCTAGAGAAGAGAGGTCTTTTCAGAAAACAATTACAAGAAGGGCAAAGATTCAGAAAGGAAGAGTTCCTGTGAAACTTTGGAGGAGGCTGGGCCCTGAGAACAGCCACGTTGTAAATGATAGCATCAGAGACTGCTTGTATGAAGGCACTTTTAATGTCTATAACTTTGCTTTGAGTGGAGAATACAGATGGAAGACAGCTTAATATAGGGAGAGGGCTAGAGGATGGACCCAGGGGCGAGGAAGACTGAAATGCTTAGAAGTGGTGAATAGTGGTGCAGGGTCCCAAGGATGGACATGTTTTCTTTTCTTCATTTGTGAATTGGCTTTTATTCTGAACTCACTCGTGCAGCCTGAAGAAAATTCTAAGAACTTGCAGATCTGGAGTATATGTTGTGCTTTTCAGAACACTCTGTTCTTTGAGTTTTGGTTTATTACTGCTGACTAATTTTTAACATGCTGTCTAAGACTATGGAACAGCCTCAGCTGGCAGTCTAACTCAATAGTGTCTTTTGGAAGTAAGTGCAACTCTGTTGCCCATTCCCAGGTTATCTGGAGGGAATTTGCTGCAGGGAATACTCTCAGAGCTTATTTTAGAGTGTGTAGTTCCAGAGTTACAAGTCACTCTCCTCCTGTCTGTCCCCTCTTCCTCCTTCTCTCTCTCTCTCTCTGAGTAGGCATACATGCAAGGGTATGTAGGCAAGGTATGATGTTGAGGTGTCTTCTTTAATTGCTTTTTACTTACCTTTTGAGACAGGGTCTCTCACTGAACCTGGAACTCACTGATTTGGCAAGACTGGGTGACCAGCAAGCTCACTTTGTCTCTTTCTTTTCACTTCTGGGCTTATAGGGATGAAAGTAACACATGGGCTTTTGCATGGATGATGGAGATGGAACTTAGGTTCTTATGTTTACATGGCAAGCACTTTACCAAATGAGCCATCTCTCACTGAATAACTTCATTCCAGTTACACTTACTACATCCTGCTAATAAAGTATGATGGGGGAACAGCATGTATCTTGCTTCTTCATTGTGTTGAATTTTCCATTTTTGCTCTACACAGTGATGCTTCTGCCTTGGTGAGGACTGTTGAAACCGTTGGTCCTGTGCATTTGTCCTTTTCACACTGTAGGAAATGACAAGTGTAAGTCACCAATTGGAATTATAAAGCTGGCCTCAGGCTTGCATTTAATACAGATGGATGATGTGAGAAGAGGAAAATGGTCTCCCCCTACCCTCCCACCCCCATAGGTACTAATGTGTGGTATATGTGTATGTACTGGTGTGCTCACCCATTAAGGCATGTGTGGAAGGTCTTCTATTCTCTTCACCTTATTTTTTGAGACGGATTTTTCATTGAACTTGGGGCTTTCTGTTAAGACTGACTGCCCAGTGAGCTCCCAATATCTATCTCTATAACTGAAGTTATAGATGTGTAGGGCTACAGGCGGTTTTTATGTGTGGGTTGGAGACCTGAATTTAGGTCCTTATGTTTATACAGCAAACACTTTACCTACTGAATTGTCTCCTCAGTCCTAGAGGGTAAGACTTTTTCTGTATAGGAAGGGACCTGTATGGGAAAGGAAATCTTAGATTCTTTAGCAAATTATTTAATCAACAGATCATTATTTTTATTATCATATGAAAGTTGTGATCTGTATATTTTAAGAAAGAAAAACATAAAGCAACTTTAGGAGATATAGATTGATACGTTGCTACTGGGATTTTTGCTTGAAATACTACTCTTATTTTTGGTTAGGTTTCTTTTTCTCTCTCTCTTTTTTTCCTTAGTCCCTGTGTGAATAACACTTGGCAGACTGTATTTTTCTAATATGTCAGCTGTAAAAATGTTTAAAATTAGATTTCTGGAAATCAGGTATGAGGAGCCCTTGGCCACACTACCTGGGTTATGTTTTGAGCACTCTAGAAGACTCCTATTACATGGCTATTCTTAGACTTTGTAGAACACCTGATTCGTGCTGCTACAAGGATGTTATTTGCTTTTGTTTTAAAAAATAAGTCAAACTGCCTTATAGATTCCTTATAGGCCTCTTGGTATGGCAAGATTCTGTCCTCATTGTATCCTTGGAGCTCAGTTTAAAAGTTGTCTCCCCTTCTCTTATCTCTAGTTGGCTAGTCTTTGCCTGTTTTATTTTCTGTCACTTCAGCTTTATAAAACAAGGGGACAAAGCATTCAGATGTTCTTTTATACACAAAGCTTTTGACTGGGCTGAGGGATCTATTTCCCTGATTACTTCCGGCCATCCTGTGAAGTAACTCAGGATTTCTTGACTTTCTGTTTTTATAGCTTTCTATAAATAATCCCTTTCTTCTCTTTGGTTCATTCTCTGCAGTGATCCCTCCTGAGGCTGTTTCTTTGCCTTCAATTTTGACAACTATGATTTAGTTTCCAAGATGATGAAAGGGTAGTGAAAAGGGCATGGAAAGAAAAAGCAGGAAGGGAAGGAATTATCTCATGATTTTAGTCAGAAGGAAATCACTCAGACAGAAAAAAAATGTTATAAGTGGGTCAGATCCCAGGAAGTTGGATTGAATAAATGGCACCATGTTACACAGCCCTATTTTACATCATTGTTGTTACTGTGGCAACGGGAAGAATGAGCGTATTCATTCAAAGGTCAAATATATGTCTCTGCTGACTCAGTATAATTAGCAGAATGTCTTTTATTCAAGTTTGAGAATACTAGTGGTGAAGAGCTTTTCATACATGTGTGTGTGTGTGTCTTTGTGTGTTCCATGTGCTTGAATATGAATGTATTCTTATGTGTTTGTGTGTGCATAGTGTCTTATTATTTGCAATAAAAAATGTTCAATAAAGTAGGGTCATTCATTTCCAGAAGGCACATTCAGGTGATATACCACCTTTCCTCTTTTCATGCATTTATGGTATGTGTGCATATGTGCATGTGTCGATGTTGGGACTTTTCCTTAAGAGCTCCTCAGCTGTGTTTCTTGAGGCTATGTGTCTCAGTCAAGCCTAGAGCTTGCCAATGCAGCATTTCTGCTAGTGAATGTGCTCTGGGGATCCCTGGCTCTGCCTCCTGAGGCTGGAGATACAGATAGCCTGCTAAGCCTACCTGGTGCTTATGTGGGGACCCGCACTCTAGTCTTCTTGCTTTCACAGCCAGCTGAACTCTTTTTATCTCCATTTGTGTGAAATGAGTGTATGTGTGTATGCATGTTATAGAAGTGAATGGCTGACCTACTTTGAGGGGTGTGTGTATATGTGATGTTGTGTATGCAGGCTCATATTTATGTATGTGTAAATGCTTGTATATATTGTGCTTATGTATGAATATATGTATGCATGTGTGTATATGTGATATACATGTGAATGTGTTATATGAATTACTCTACATATATATTTGTGTTTGTATATATATGTCTGTACATTTATGTACACGATTGTGTGAATGTGTGCAGATTATGTATACAGTTATATGTGTATATATCTTAATGTTTTGCATATATTGTGTATTTACATATTTTATTCCTTGAGAGTCAGTTATTACTGTATAGCCTATGGAGACTCTCTAGGTGTCTTGAATTGTAAATGCTTTTGTCATTGCTTAATCATGCTGGAATTCGTATGAAATGTGTGCTGTAGAAGAATTTTAATTTAGCAACATGGCTGCTCTGACAAGGGATCACATTCAAAGAACTTGTAGGACTATGTGATCCGGGTGGAATGCAGACATGCCCTTAATACACACTTTTAATTTCAAACAATGAAGGTAAGGTTAGTTTAGAGAAGGAAGCAGCTATATTTGAAAGTGACCTCTAATTGAGGGGCAGACAGAACAGGACAGGGAGGAGATGCTATTTAAGAGTAGTGCAGGGAGAGAGAAAGGAGTTTGTAGTGAGAGCCGATTCCTGGGACAGCTTTACAGTGACAGGTTGCAGAGAGATCAAGGTGGACACAGGTGAAGATAGGATGAACCTGAGAATGATAAGGAGCCAGAAGATTAAAACATATTGGCAGAGTTAGTTTGAGGCCAGGCAGAGCAATTCAGTCAGAAGCCAAGAGAAGCCAGGTTGAATCAGGTTGGAGAGTCTTTTAGGCCAGAACAGCTGAGTTGAACCAGACAGACAGAGTTCAGAAAGAGCTAGAAAGGCTTGGACATGGCTCTTATTTCATCCCTCATCTGAGGAAATAAAAACAGGATTTATACATGTCTGAGTGTAATGTGAGGTTAAATATATTTTAAAGATTTAATGGTATTAATGCCTTATAATAAAATAATGTAATATTTTGTTCCCTTTGCTTTGTGGTTGGGGTAATTTTTTTTTTTTTTTTTTTTTTTTTAGCACAGGATGTAAGAGATTGCACAAAATGACAGGGAGTTAGTGTTGGCCAGGAGGTCTGGTTAATGTTTAATATTTATATTCACAAACATCTGGCTAGAACTTTGGAGAAGGGTCACTAACATGCTGCCTGTTTAGTAATCTTAGTATCTTTTTAAGAAAGTCTTGCTGGGCGGTGGTGGCTCACACTTTTAATCCCAGCACTTGGGAGGCAGAGGCAGGTGGATCGCTGTGAGTTTGAGGCCAGCCTGGTCTACAAAGCAAGTCCAGGACAGCCAAGGCTACATAGAAGAAACCCTATCTCGAATAAATAAATAAATAAATAAATAAATAAATAAAAGTCTTTATATTACTTTTATCTATATTTGCTTTTCCAAGCATTTTCCTTCTGTAGGAATGTACATGTTGAAGTCATTTAATGGGAGCTCCACCTTCCTTTCCACACGCTCATTTGCTCATTTGTAAACCTTCCCTTTCTGTCTCTTTAAGTAGACAGTAGTCATTAGTAGTGCTAATTGCTATTTTCTCCTCAGGTTCATCACTTTTATCAGAATAAAGTTAGGGTCTTAGGGAGATAGCTCAGTGTTCAGGCATGAAGTGCTGGGGCGGGGGTTTAGATCCCCAGTGTCCACATGGGGGCGGGGAAGCTGGGTAGGTGTGATGGCTGCCTACAGTTCCAGCACTAGAGAGGCAGAGAGTGGATCCCTGGAGCAGTCTGGCTATATACTATCTGGAATGCTGTACTCTGGCTTCAGCAGGAGACTGCCTCAATAAATAAAGTGGAAACTGATTGTGGAAGATACCTGAAGTCAACTTCTGGTCTATGCACATGGACAATTTACAATTCACAACACACACACACACACACACACACACACACACACACACACACACACACCAAACACAGGAAGAAAAAAAGTAATGTGCCATATTGTTTATGATGAATAATCCCTGTGTCTTTTTGGGTGCAGTTGAATTGTGACCTGCCTCTAGTCGTGCTAGAGCATTGGTAGTTGTCACTATTGTGAATATTGATTGCCATGCCACAAAAACTGTTGGCCTTACTCTCATCTCTTCAACATGTAGAGCCCAGGACATGTGTGTGAAGGTGAGTGTGGACTAGTATAGGTTTTCTGACATCTCAATGGGGACCTTAGTCTTTCTTATTAGGGTGCCAGATATGGCAAAAAAATAGAATTCATAGAAAAAATAAATAGAGAATTATTCAAAGATAGGTAATGCTGTTGATTATATAAAAAGTTCATTTACATAGAGCATATTAAAATCAAAAAGACATTATAAAAGTATCAATGGGTATATGCTTATATATTCTAGTATAGGGCAGCCTAGTACAACATAGTGCTATATAATACAGAACAGAAAAAACAGCATAGTATTTGATAGCATACTACAAAATAATATCATGTAGACTAGAATGCATTGCTAATAGTGTGGTACAGAAGAGAATAAGTAATTTAGAACAGATGCTTCTTGACTTATGATAGGGCCAGGTCCAAAAAGCCTGAAAATGTGAGTAGTACACCTAACCTGTGGTTCTTTATTCATAGCTGGGAACTGTAGTGTTGTGTACTATCAGTTAACTGTTTATCCTGTTGATAGTGTAGTTGGATGGAGGTCTGCAGCCTGTGACCACTTCCCAGCGTCATGAGATGCTACATCTCACTAGCTTGTGGGAAGATCAAAATTTGTAATTCAAAGTATAGTCACTACAGACTGTGTATTGCTTTTGTGTCTTTAAAAAGCTCAAAAGTTGTAAATCAGCACACTGTATAGGTCAAGGAACATCTGTAGTGTAATATAGGATGGTATAGTGTCAATAGAATTAGAATTCTAATATTAGACTGTGTATTATAGTACCTCTGCCTTTGATCTTTCTCTGCTTTATTCTGGGAATCAGGACATAGATATACGAGGGCAAGGAACTTGGCTTTTTATTATTTTTTGCTTTGAATACTGTTACTTGTAGGGGTCATCTGGTGGACCTGATAGTATTGTCTGTAGTGGCCTATGCATTCTTTGTAGAATTCACTATTGTTTCTTATGTAAATAGTTGCATGTTTGTCACCTGTCATATCCTCAATGGATTATAGTTATGGCTAATATTCTAATTATTTCTCTGTATTGTCTCCTTTTTGTTGGAGAAAAAGCATATGATAAATGCTATGCATTGTGTAAAGTCAGAGCCTCATCATTATTTGAGGTTGTATTTGAACTAAAACGAAAAACTCCCTCCTCTTCAGAAGGCCAGAACCCCTGAGGATTTTGTATTGTAAATGACTCAATGTGTCTGCTGTGCAGTGGTGGATGCATTCCTAATGTTCCTTTTCTCTCTTCTTTCACTGGGTGATTGTTTCAGAGATTCCTAAGTTCATTGTGGGGAATCAGTAGCTCAAGATTTGGCCAGCAGCCATGAAGTACGAGAGCCAGCTGGGAAATACCCTGTGTAGTAGTGCAGAGGAGAGTGCTGCAGAGGGTTTCGGGGGCTCACTCAGAATTCTCTTGCTGCCTTACCTTCTTTGATCATGGTTTTAGTTACTGTTCTGTGGCTGTGAGAGACCATGACTATAGTAGCTCTGTACAGCAAAGCTTTTAATTGAGAGTTGCTTAGTGTTTCAGAGATTTAGTCCATTGTCATCATAGCAGGAAGCACGGTTGCACACACGCAGACATGCTGCTAGAAAAATAGCTGAGGGTCCCATGTCAGGATCCACAGGCAGCAGGAAGGAGCTGCTGGGCCTAGTTTGGGCTTTTGAAACCCCAAAGCCCACATCCAGTAACACTCTTCCTCAAACAAGGGCACAGCATCTCCTAACCCCTCTCTACACCCTCCCTGATGAACAGCATTCAAATGTATGAGTCTGTGGGGGCATTCCTATTCAAACCACCATAGTTAGCATCCTCAGAGAGTCCTCTCCTTTGTGGACACTAGGCAATCACTCTACCAGCTGGGCTAAGACTGTTGGCCTTCCTCCCATTCCTCCTCCCGCTCCTCTTCCTTTTCCTCCTTCTCTTTTTTCACAGCCCACACTATCTTTAAACTTCCTGAGATGTAGAAGGTGACTTTGAACTCATGGTCCTCCTACCTCCATTTTTTTTTTTTTTTCAAGACAGGGTTTCTCTGGGTAACTCTGGCTATCCTAGACTCACTTTGTAGATCAGGCTGGCCTCAAACTCACAGAGATCTACCTGTTTCTGCTTCCTGAGTGCTGCAATTAAAGGCGAGCGCCACCAAGCCTGGCTCCTATCTGCATCTTCTGACGGCTAAGATTCAAAGGTCTGTGCCGCTATGCTTGTCTTGTCTTGGTTTTAAAAGTTTTTTCCTTTTAATTGTCATTATAGTAATTTGTTGGTTTACCATTAGATATTGATGTACAATTTTAGTCCCTGGCAAGCAGGCACTGTGGCTCTTCTGTTGTGTCTTGGGTGGTGCCCAGGAAAGTGCTAGGTGCTGTGGCTGTTCTTGGTGACATTGCAGGTCTGTAGCACTCCGTGGATGCCTTTCTCTAAGTTCCTCTACAGCTGTCTCTGTTGAGTGCCTGGGAGTGGAAGGAATCAGGAGAGGGTGTGGTGTGGCTGCTTGGGATTTCTGAGAAGCCTTTTATTTCAGTGGAGAGACTGGCATGAACAAAATTTCCCCTCCCCCAGGTTAAATCATTGTTTAATGAAGTTTGTTTCTTTACTTTGCTTGTTTAAATGGTGTCTTTGTCTTTTAAGCGCAGAACTGTTAATTCATTAGTGAGTTGAGGGACCCATGTAGAAGTCTTAAATGTTAATACAGATTTCTTGAAGCTGTTGCCTAAAACATTGCAGGCAGTTCTTATGATATATTTGAGAGAACTAATTTTTTCAGGTAAACCCCACAGTGCTATGGGACTACAGGCTGTGTGTGTAAAGAGTAGGACAGTTGTGCTACAGGATTGAAATTTATTAATAAACATTTAAAGAGATTATTTAATTGCTAAGTCATTGCAGTTCTTTAATTTCAACCATTAGGTCTTTATTGTTAATTGCTACTAGAATCCTGGTGGATTCCCAAATTTATCCCATCAACATATTTTCTGGCAAGCTCCAGTTTATAGTTGATGGACAGCAGCCCAGTCACATGTCCTGCTACATTGTGTGTCTCCCCATAAGCAACTGCCAGAGAATCTGATTCCCCTTCCTTACCAAGCATTTCTGCTTCTGAGCCCTATACCAGGGCGTCACCCTGGCTGCTGTCCCTGTAGGAAAATGCACTCTCGTTCCAGCAGCCTCTGGGGAATGCATTTGTGGATATGTGTTAGGCTGGGCTACTTGGATTGTACTGAATAGTGTTCAGAGCTGCTTGCATCTGCAGGCAGAGCATCTCTCCTCTGTGTTTCTCATGGCAGCGACCTTTCCTTACTTTGTTAAATTAATGAAGCCCAGGGAAAGGTAGGCATAGTATGGATGCATGCATGTTTGGAGATATGCAGGGACATGTGGCACTCAGCTGCTTCCCATGCAAACAGCCCTTGCCTTTCCCTGCATATTATTTCTACATGCTGGTCTCACACACAGGATCTGTCAGTCAACAAATCTAGTGAAACTAGAGAAATTACAGTGATATCCCAAATGATATTTTAAAAAATCATTCAGTTTGTCCATGAAATGTCATGGGGTACACACATGGTTTACTAGCTGTGTAGATGGCATATCACATCTTAAGCCCTTGTTTTGAGGGGTGTTCAAGATGTTTTCTAATCATAAGTGGATGGTTTTAAATATGAGATGTAAATGATATACATCACAAGTCTAGAAATATTCAATATTGAACTGAGACACTAAAGCCAAATTTCCAACTCACCAATGGACCACATCCTGAGGAAGTGAAATTAAACTATTGTGGCAGTGAATTCTGTGCAAAGAACTCATCTTGAGCTTCAAAATATAAATGCCCAGTTGAAAAAGCCCTTCCTTCCCTTTAGTTTTTATTGGCTCATAAATCCATCTCGAGTGATTTGCAGAGTGAAGATGAGGAATAGAGATGGCCCCGAGCTGGCGTGAAGTGCGATGTTATCTTTTCACCTTTTGGCTCCACTTTGCCTATTGTCAACAGATACAGAGTGACAAGGCAGCTACAGTTATCAAGAAAGATATTTGTTAGGAAAAGTAACAGTTACACAAAGAATGTTCTGGCTCTCTTATGGTTTCTGTTTGACAATTTTGGATTCAGTTTTGAATAGATGCCTCTTTTTTGTTTTGTTTGTTTGTTTGTGAGTTTTTGTTTTTGTTTTTCAAGACAGGGTTTCTCTGTGGAGAAACTCACAGCGATCTGCCTGTTTCTGCCTCCCAAGTGCTGGGATTAAAGGTGTGCACCAGCACCGCCCGTAGATACCTCAGGTGTGTCCTTTTATTTCTCTCTCACTGAACTGGAAGCTTGCTATTTCAGTTATGCTGGCTGGCCTTAAGTTTTCAGGAACTCTGCTCAGAAATGCTGCAGTTGTAAGCAAAAACTATGCTTTTTTTTTTTTTTTTTTTTTTTTTTTTGGTAAACGTGTGCTGGGTGTTGAAACTCAGGTCCTTATGCTTATGAAATAAGCTCTTATCCACTGAGCCATATCCCCAGCCATCAGTTCTGTGTGTGTGTGTGTGTGTGTGTGTGTGTGTGTGTGTGTGTGTGGTGGTGGTGGTGCTTAGATGTGAGAAGTAACGGGGCGGGGGCAGGTTGAGTGGGTAGACAAAGTAAATTAGGTGCTACCTTTGTACTATTTTTTTTCTAAAACAAATTATTCAAATTAAAATTGAGCCAAGGTGCTTTGCTGCCTTAGCATGTGGCAGTATGGGCCACTCTTTCTCAGCCTACAGCAGTGATGGAAGAGAGTTAGGAGGGTGTCAGGCTTGAGGGTGATACACTTCATGTTCTGTTACTGTTCCTGGTTTCTCAGCCTCAGAGACTTTGGGAATGTGGTAAGGCTGTGTGTCTTTGTACAGGGCAATGTATGTGCCAGTTTATTGAAGTTGATACTGCTTAAGCTTTAAAAAAATTATTATTTTGAAACAAGGTCTTACAATGTAACTAAGTCTGGTCTGGGTTTTTACGATGTATCTCAGGCTGGATTTGAAGTCACAGTTCCCTGTCCCAGCTTTCTAGTGGCTGCGATCCTAGGCATGAGCCGTCTTGTCAGCTGTTACCTAGGTGTTTTATTTATAGCTCATCTTGTAGTTTGTATTGACTGCATTTTTCACCAGTAGGTTATTTTTTCTATATAGCTTTCCTTTAAGTTTCCCTCTCCATGCTTCCTTTGTGAAGCTGTCACTGCTGATGATGAATAGGTTACTCAGGAATGGGCACCACAGCCTCTCTTTTCTGGCCACGTGGTTATTGAGCATGCTTCAATAGGCTGCACTAGGGTTGGTATTTAGGAAACCCCCAGATTCAGGTAGGGAAATGTTTTAAGGTGTGAATTTGTTTGGACAAATGTTCAAAGTAAACATCTAGATGTTTTCAGAGGGCTTGAGGAATGGCTCAGCAGTTATGAGCACTTACTGCTCTTGGAGAGGGACGTTTAGTTTCCTAGCAGTCCCACGGGGTGGCTCACAACTGCCTCTTCGGCAGGAACACAGACATATACAGACACAGACACATGAAAAAACCCTTTAAAACCTAAGAAAGTACTTTTGAAAAATGCTTGCAGGCAGATAGTCTACTCTGTGTTTTACATGAACTATTTTTTACAAATGTACCTTATTTAAGGACATTAGAACAAAAATTGTAATGTTTTTCTTTGTTAGTCTTTCTTTCTTCCTTCCTTTCTTTCTTTCTTTCTTTCTTTCTTTCTTTCTTTCTTTCTTTCT
>OU015749.1:2557991-2575186 GCA_907169655.1 Acomys percivali | reverse complement strand
TTTCTTTCTTTCTTTCTTTCTTTCTTTCTTTCTTTCTTTCTTTCTTTCTCTTTACGTTACAGAGTGGAAGTGATTGGATAGGTAGACATGACTTTCTATGCACCACTGATGCCTAATGCATATTTATTGAATAAAGTGGATTTAGTAAAATAAAATGAGTAAAATGAAAGATTAGATGCAGGTCAAGCTTCTCTTAAGTTCTATTCTATCTCAAGTTCTATTCTATTCTGTCTTTAGAATAATAGTTCCCATAAGTGAGGTTGTAGATACTTTTGCAATCATCTTATTATTGTGTGACAGGTGTATAACAGATATGGAATGGTTCAGCATTTTATTTCAAACAATTAACTTTGTGTGTGTTTTGTGTCTGCACATGTGTGTGGAGGCCAGAGGTGTCTTTCTAACTAAGAGGCGTCTCTTAGTTTTTGAGACAGAGTCTCTCTCTCTCATTGAACCTGGAGCTCACTGGCCACTTAGTCTTGCTAGATCGGTGAGCTCCATTGATATGCCTGTCTTTGCCTTCCCATCACTAAGGTAACGGATGCTCGCCACCATGCTTGCCTTTGCATGTGGGTGCTGGGGATCTGATTTCAGGTCCGTATGTTTGCACACCAAGCACTGTGCCAACTGAGTCATCTCTCTAGCCCATAAAACAATTATATTGCAAAAACAGAACTCCTTCCCCAGAGAGCCAGCTGGTTGATGTAGAGTGGAGTTCACATATGTGTGGGCTGCATTCTTGTCTCAAATTATCCTCTCAAGCATCAGCTAGACTTGACAGAAAAGTAAAGAAGTGAGATGATATTTGTGTTGAAGACATGTAGGAACATGGTGCCTGGTGCGATTTCAGTGTGTGTGTGTTCATCTATAGTGTGATGACCATAGACATGGTATGGGATGTGTGTGTGTGTGTGTTTGATGATAAGGCAGATCCTTTTACATACTATTATTCTGAATAGAATTAGTGTGCCAAAGGTCAAAGGTAAGGATGGTATTTGTAGATGACTGTGTTCTTCTTTCTTTCTTTTCTTTTTCTTTTTTGAGTTTAATTTGATACCTAGTAGCCACTGTGTTTGCACAGAAGTTTGTACACGTGTTCTGCAACCTCTGTGGTAGTCGTTCCAGCATTTTCACCAGCAGTTCCCCTTGGGCAATCTTCTGGAAGTTAGAAACTGCTTCATGTCCCACACTTGAGGAGATAGGACTTCCAGAAAGGAAGAGTCCCCTGTAAATTGCATTTCTGGCTTCCAGGTGGTTCTGACGATACTAACATTTTGGAGCTACTGGTTTGCTAAAATCTGATCATGACATATTTCTAAGAAAAGAGACCAAATCCTGAAACACCAAAACAAGTATTTCTTTAAAATGGGCTTGGTAAGAAAAATGATTTCATTCTCATATAGAAAATATTTCACACTGGTAAGCACTATTTAAGATAGTCTAAATGGGATGTCTCCCTCAATTCTCTCCCCTCAGAGCTCAGGGAACTCCAAGGAAGGGGAAGTGGAAAGACTGTAAAAGCCAGAGGGATGGAGGACACCGGGAGAACAAAGCCCTCTGAACTAACTAATCACAGAGACTGAAGCAGCAGGCACAGGCCCTGCTTAGGTGGGCACCAAGTCCTCAGCACATGTATTATAACTATTAGCTTACTGCTTTTATGAGACTCATGACTGTGAGAACAAGTGGGTCTGACTCTTTTGCCTGCTCTTGACACTTTTTCTCCTATTAGGTTGCTGTGTGTAACTTCAATATGGTAGTTTTTGTTTCATTTTGTAATACTTTATTTTGTTATATTTTGTTGGTATCTCTTAGAAATCTGTTCTTTTCTAATGAGAGATAGAAAAGGAGTAGATCTGGAGGAGAGAGGAGGTGGGGAGGAAATGAGAGAAGCAGAGTATATTGCATGAGAAAATAATCTATTTTCTTTATTATTATTTATTTATTTGCTTTTACATATACATTTATATTATTACACATATATACAATAAACTATATACAGCAAGAAGGACCATGAAACAATTAGGAATTATATAAATATTACATTCATAGTGTTTTGCCTATTTGTATTTGGTAACCTTGGAGAAAACATCTTTCGTATCTTGGTGAGTTTACAGTTCTGAATGTAAATCATTATCTATCATATATCATCTCTACCAACCTAAAAACACCTATCTAGACCTAAAAATAACGTAATCTCTGAACAACTGAGCTTAATTATAAAACTAAACTATCTTTTCAATAAAAGGAAAAAAATAAAAAAGGAAGAAATTAGGTTTTCTCATTAGTAAGATATTTTAAGTAATGTCCTTCTGCCCAATATGTAGAAATAAACAAAAAACATTGAGTACTATCTAGTATACCCTGTTGAGTTATCTCTATACTTTATTATCTTTAAGTGAATATAAAAAACATTTGGGTATGGGCATGGTGGCACACACTTTTAATCCTAGCACTCTGGAAGCAGAGGCAGGTGGATTACTGAAGAGTTTGAGGCCAGCCTGGTCTACAAATCGAGTCCAGAGTTCTGTTACACAGATAAATCTTGTCTCTAAAAGCAAAGCAAAGCAAAACAAAGATTGTAGAAAATTGATATTATTATAACTAACTCTTTTGTCCATAATTTACAGATGAATTTTATAAAAAATTAATAAAAGCCAGGTGTGGTGGCATATGCAGACACCTGTAATCCTAGCCCTCAGAAGGCAGAGGAAGGTGGATCAATGTGAGTTCGAGGCCAGCCAACCTGGTCTACAAAGTGAAATCAGGACAGCCAGTGCTCCACAGAGAAACACTTTATTGAAAAACCAAAATAAACAAATAAGTAAATAAATAAATAAATTATTAGGCCACTCCTAATTTTCTTGCATTTTTTAAAAAATAGTGGAGGGGATATGAAACAATTTATCAATTTTAACACATGATTTCCCCTTTATGGTCTAATATTAAGATAAGCAACAATCGAGCCAGCAGTAGTTTTGCTTGGCTACTAAAAATCAAGTTAGATGTTGAATTTGCTTTACCAAGTATTGACTGAAAGAAGCAACAGTTGGTCAGCAGTAAGAGAAGGGTTGTCATTAAGGCATTGCCTTTGTGAGGTGAAGTGGTAGGAGGTAATGCTATCCTCAAGGTAACTAGTATCAAATTATGAGCACGGGCCCAGAAATGGTGGCAAGAAAGAGTGATCCAGGCTTAGAAGCAGTGGCAAATTCTGTGCGTGCTTATTGTAACCAGAGTTGCCTGTTACTGGCTTTGTTTGTGCTTGATGGGGTCTGAAGGTTACTACTGTCCTGTCATGGTCACGGAGGGGCGTTTTTTGCTCCTAGGGCATAAAAAGGAACACTAATGGCTTACTCTGCAAGTTGCCCTTCAGCGTAAATTCTCTATAGTTACACAGAAAGGTTGAAGCTGTGTGTGTTTTCCCATTTATCACCTAGAAGAATGTGATGTGACCTTGGTATCTTTAAAGAGCTAGTGAACTTTTTTTTTTTCTGACACAGGTTTTTCTCTGTGTTAGCCCTGGCTGTCCTGGACTCACTTTGTAGACCAGGCTGGCCTCCAACTCACAGAGATCGGCCTGCCTCTGCCTCCCAAGTGCTGGGATTACAGGTGTGTGACATGGCACCCAGTTTACGGAACTTTTTTCTTTTTTCCCCTCTGAGATAGGGTTTCTCTGTGTAGCCTTGGCTGTCCTGGACTTGCTGTGTAGACCAGGCTAGCCTTGAACTCATAAAGATCTGCCTGCCTCTTCTGGGATTAAAGACATGCGCCACCATGCCCGGTTTACAGAACTCTTTTTTTTTTTTAAACTTTTTTAAAAATTAATTTATTCTTGTTACATCTCAGTGGTTATCCCATCCCTTGTATCCTCCCATTCTTCCCTCCCTCCCATTTTCCCCTTACTCCCCTCCCCTATGACTGTTCCTGAGGGGGATTACCTCCCCCTGTATATGCTCATAGGGTATCAAGTCTCTTCTCGGTGACCTGCAGTCCTTCCTCTGAGTGCCACCAGGTCTTCCTCTCCAGGGGACATGGTCAAATGTGAGGCACCAGAGTTCGTGAGAAAGTCATATCCCACTCTCCACTCAAGTGTGGAGACTGCAGAACTCTTTTTAAGTTAAGTTATTAACAGTAATTAATTTGTTGTGTGTGATCTTGGATGTCTTTTTTGAGAGGAAGAGAGGCAAAAGCCCACTTTAACAAGGCTTAGGCTGACACGTGAAATGTCTCACAGTAGGCCAGTTCCATTGGGATTAACATATTTATGCATGTGTGTCCATGTGTCCTGTATGCATAAACTCAGTTAACATATTGATTGGAGATAACCTCCCTTTTGGGGCACATGTAGTGCTGGGGCTACCATGTCTGTCCTTACTTCTGTGGGACTGAGGAATGCTGACTTCTACTCTGCTTTCCTCTGTGAGCTTGGTTTATTATTATTTTTATTTTTAGGGTGTGGTGAGGCACTAGTGCAAGAGATTGTTCTCATAGCCTTTCAAAGAAGCGTTGTGCTTTAGGGTGCCCCCCCCCCCCCCCGTGCTGGTGGCCCAATTACCCCTGACTGCCGTTCTCCTATAGAACAGCCAGTCCCTTTAAAGACAGGCTATATTCTTTTTGCTAAAATTTAGTTTTCTAACATTTGGATACTTGCTGCTATTTTAAGACATGGTTTTTAATCTAAGCACTGGAGGATCAGAACTCTGTACAACCCTGATAGAAGGCCTTAGGGTGCACTCATGCAGCCTGTTAGCATCGTTTCTTCCTGCTTCCTGGGTGCCCTGCCAGCTGTTGGAATGTGCAGGCAGCTGCTGTGCCCTGTGGAGGCCAGCCCCTGTTTGTGGCCTTGTGGAGGAAATATATACACCCAGGAGCATGGGGAGCGGTGGAAGGAGTTGCAAGGCACCCTGGGAATGCCTAGAGTTAACAAGAGTGAAGCACTTAAACCATACAAGCCAGACAAAGGAAGAATTTTCTAGCACATGTAGAAGTTGATTTTTGATTACCCCAGTGAGTAATGCTGTAAGTCTTTCTCCCTGGTGCCCAACATGAAGTACAATGATGCTGGTGATTCGCAGTGATGCAGGTGACGTGTCTAACCTTGATCAAGATTTAATCTATACAACAGATACAGTCTGTACATTTTACGATTGGACACTTATAATGTTTTATAATCCGTTACATGTAGTGGAAATGTTACTTTTCATTAACAAAGTCAGATGCCTCTCGTATGGACTTTCTGGAACTGGAGAGGAGTTTTAAATCTGCCAGAAGGTGCATCCAAAACAATTTATTGGCTTTTATCAAAACCCTTTCTATGCTGTTCATCTTGAGATAAAGATCAGTTGCTGTATCAACTGATCCCATTGTATCACTTGTATTCTGGGAATACACAGATCTTAATGTACGCACAATTACTACTTAAAAAATCAGTAATGAGGCAAGGCCAGCTGTTTCTTAGTTTCTTTTGGTGAATAACACCTGTGATGAGCACATAGTGCTTGTCTGGTGACCTATGGTATGTTCCCCCACTTGCTTGGCTTTGTGTGTTATAGTTTACCAGTACAGCTTCCAGAGCAGAGACTGAAGCTTAGGGGCCAGGCATTTCTAAACTGAAGCAAACATTTTAGAACCCTTTGTAGCTTTAGCTGCGTCAGAAGACATACTTATTTTATAACAAAAGTCACACAGGCAGATATATTTTTAGGGTCATGAGACCTATGTCATGGAAGCAGGTGGTGCCTAAACACATGTTAAATTGAACTCAGGGCAGAAAGTTCAGAATAAGACTGGTAAGCTTCATAGTTTATCTTTTGGAGCCTTTCTGAGAAGGGAAGCAAGGACCAGATGTTTTCCCATGTGAACTTCTGGTGGCTGTTGGTCTGTATCAAGGGCATTTTGCTATACAGCCCAGGAATGGAGTTGGAGCCTGCAAGATATGAAAGGATGTGTTGGACTATACCCCTTTCTACCAGTCAAGGTGCATCTGGAATTTTAAATGTTAAATTTTGAGACCTTTATTTTTCTTGAATTATTCATGAATAAATGCTAGAGAAACACTTATGTGTCCATAAAACAGAAACAGGAATTTCACTATGTAAAATTTATCACCAAAATGGACTGTAAGGAGAGAGAGGACCCTGACCTGCATCAGCTCTTTTCTTATTCTTCAGAATTAAATGTTGTCAAGTTCAAGGTCATCTGCTAAGTCAGGTTGGTGGCTTGCCTTTTCCAGTACTGTGCTTTGGGAACTTAAATATTTAGTTGAAATTGTAATGTGTGAATGATTTGGTAATATAATCTTATTCTTTGTAAGAGCTTTTTGGTTTCCCATTAGAATTATTTATCTGAAGCAAGCTTTGCCTGCTGCTAACATGAAGAAACAGTGGTATAGTGGGGATGTCAAATTAAATACAATTTCCCTAAATAGAGCCTGTTTTTTTTCATACACTTAAAAAAATCCATGTATTCATCAAATATGTACCAAGAGCTTGTCATCTTGGTTGCCTAGTCACTGTTCATATATATTTTTAAAGGGTTCCTGCCATCCAGATGCTTTTCCATAGTAGTTCTTTTTTTTTTTTTTTAATTGTTGTTTTTTTTTTTTGTGTGTGTGTGTGTTTGTTTTTGTTTTTGTTTTTTTTGAGACAAGGTTTCTCTGTGTAGCCTTCGCTGTCCTGGACTAACTTTGTAGACCAGGATGGCCTCGAACTCACAGCAATCCACCTGCCTCTGCCTCCTGAGTGCTGGGATTAAAGGCGTGTGCCACCACTGCCTGGCTAGTAGTTCTGTTTTTGTTTTTATTAGAAAATATTTTCTTAGCAATCAGCTGCTGCCCAGCCCTGTTTGTTCTCATCTGTCCTCTACTTGGCTGGGGTCCATGATGAGATATATACACACATACTCCATATACACTATACACACACACACACACACACACACACACACACACACACACACATATGCATATATATATATGCAGAGGAGGAACAGAGAAAACTTAGGCAATTAAGGCTTTGTGTAGAGAAAAATCAGAGCCATTCATTGTATTATTGTTAGCATTTTAATATGTTTGAACATTTATATAATAAAAATGGGGAAAATTAAATCTGGAAGTTAAAAAAAAGTTAATTTGAAACTGTACTTTTGTAGATTATGACAAAGTTAATCTCTTCTGTCATTGCTGTGACAAAATACTTGACAGAGGCTAACTAAAGGAAGAAAACTTATTTTTATTCACAGTTTAAAGGTATAGCCAGCCCATTGTGGCAGGAAAATCATAGCAGCAGGGGCCTCTTGTGACTGGTCCCATTGTGCCTGAAGTTAGGAAGCAAACAGATGTTATGTTGGTGCTCAGCTCCCTTCCTCTCCTTTCCTTTCTATTCAGTTTGAGACCCTACCACAGGATGGTGTCATCCACATTCAGGGTGGGCCTGCCTTCCTTAACCTCTTTAGAAATGTCCTAAAGACACACTCAGAGATGTGTTTCCATGGTGACTTCAAATCCAGTCAGGTCGATAAGATGAACTGTGACAGACTGAAGAATTGAAGTCTGCATGGTACTCTAAGTGCTTTGGGATTTCTTTCTCTTAGGTTTGCCACGTGGCTTATTTATAAAATAAAGTTATTTTATATTTACTTAAGAGTGTAAGTGATACCAAAAATATTTAGTTTGATTTGTCTTAAAAATGGGAGAAACGAACCAGGGGCAGTGGTGTAAGCCTATAATCCCAGCACCCAGGAGGCAGAGGCAGGCATATCTCTGTGAGTTCAAGGCCAGCCTGGTCTACAGAATGAGTCCAGGATAGCTAGGGCTACAATGAGAAATCCTGTCTTGAAAAACCAAATCAAACCAAAAACAAACCAAAAACCAAAAACAAACAACAACAAAACAAACAAAAGGGAGAAATGATTGGTTGGAGAAACTGCCTGAGTTAATTTCTATGACTGGTGCTCTTAGAGGCAGTCATATGAAAAGCTTAAGTTAGTCTGACTTGATGGTCATCTACACAAGGTTTAGTTTAATGTCACCACTCCATTGTTCTAGAGATAACTTCTTGCTTGTCTCTCTTCCTACATTCTGAGGGTTCATCAGAGCAGAGTTAGTCGGCCTTTCCATCTACAGGTGGATGTGAGAAAGCCCCAAGGTCATCTGCTGTCCTTCTATGTCCCTTGCAGCAGAGAGATGCCACCTAATGGTGCCTAGTTAGGCAGGCAGTACTGGACTTTCACTTTAGAAGTGAGGGACCAAACTCAATGGCTTGAGGCATGCATTCCAACTCCTTTCCCCAGGCACATCCATGATCTCTGGTGTTGTCTGCAGTGTTTGGCTTTCCTCCCTCAGTGCATTCTTCATTGTTTTCTCCTAAGTATTATCAATAAACTCAGGGCTATCTCTTGTGACCTGGACTAGGAGTTCAGCTGCTGATTTTCAGGACACAAAGCTGGGAATTACAGAGATGACATGACCACCCACCCACTCAATTGCCCTTGTCTTTCCTGACCACACAAACACCTGCTCACTGTAGTATGTGGGAAAAATGAGACCTCATGTTGAGGTCAGTAGATGATTGTGAACTCAGACCCTGAATTCTAAGTATTAGACAATACTGACTGCCATGTGCCCTGCTGAGAAGTATTCTTATTGTTGTATTTATAAGGAAGGATGGTTTGGGAAGCATGCTTTCTAGATACTTGGGCTTGTTACATGTTTGGTAGGAGTCGTGTGTAGTGTTTAGTCCTTTTACCACGAGACTAGATCAGACAGATCTTGTTGAACTGACTTGTTATCTCTGCTGCTGCTAATGATAATGTCTCATGTTTTTGTGGAAGACCTGAACTTACCTGTACTCTTGGTCAGGATAAGAACAGTCATGGAGCATCATCAGGCTGCTGAACACAAGCCAGGCCTGTGAATCATAGCTATGGGACTCAGCTTGGGTCATGTGTAATACTTGGTTCAGGTTGGCAGTTTGAAAGCTCCTCATAGGATTCCAATGCACAGAAGATAATTAAGAAGCCCTTCTGATGCTGGGCGTGATGGCACACACCTTTAATCCCAGCACTCGGGAGGCAGAGGCAGGTGGATCCCTATGAGTTCAAGGCCAGCCTGGTCTACAAAGTGATTCCAGGACAGCCAAGGCTACACAGAGAAACCCTGTCTTGAAAAACAAAACAAAACAAACAAACAAACAAACAAACAAAAAAGCCCTTTTGTACTCAAGTTTGTACTTGCAATTCAAACTGCTATTTCACAGATACTATTTTTCTCTGATCAGTAAGCTGGTAGAAATGGGTAATAAAATACAATGACTTGTGTCCTACTCCACAGGCTCCTATCTTAGAAGCAGCTAGGTAAGTACCTTTAATAGATAAATACATCCCTTCAAAGGCACTATGTAAAAGATGAAATGGCTGGTAATGTGCCAAATGGCCCATTTCCTTCCTGGTTGCCTCCTTTCACCAGGCTGTGTGTGATAAACAGCCTCTCCATGGTTTCTGAGATGACTCCATGGTGCCTAAGATGGTCTCTCTATGGGGGATATGGAGCCTGAACTGTACATCTCCTGTAACCAGGGAAGACTTACAGTGGAGGTATGGGACACCAACCCTGCCATAAAACCTTAGACCCACAATTTGTCCTGCCAACAAGATGTGCAGGGGTAAAAATGATGGAGCAGAATTTGAGGGAAGGGCCAACCAATGACTAGCTCAGCTTGAGATCCATGCCAACACTCTTAGTGATATTCTGCTATACTTACAGACAGGAGCCTAGCATAACTGTCGCCAGCGAGGCCTCACCCAGCAACTGATGGAAATTGATGCAGAGACCCACAGCCAGACATTAAGAGGAGGTTGGGGAATCCTGTGGAAGAGGGAGAGGAAGGATTGACTGAGCCAGTGGGCCCAAGGACAGCTACAGAATTAACTAACCTGGGTGCACAGGGGCTCAAAGAGACTGAATTACCAACCAGAGAGCATGCATGGGACAGACTCTGCTAATATGTGACAGATGTGCAGCTGGGTCTTAATGTGGGACTCCTAAGGCAGGATCAGGGGCTGTGTCTGACTACACTGCCTGCCTTTGGACCCCTTTCCTCTTTTTTTTTTTTTTTTTGGTTTTTAGAGACGGGGTCTCTCTGGGACCCCTTTCCTCTTAATGGGCTGCCTTGTCTAGGCTCAGTAGAAGATGAAGAACCTACTCTTCTAGTGCAACTTGATATGCCAACACTGGTTGATATCCAGGGATACCTCCCCTATTCTGAGGAGAAGAGGAGGAGTGATGGATGTTGGGGAGGAGGAGGGGGAGCTGTGATCAGGATGCAAATAAATAACCTAATTAACAATAAAAAGAGATTTATCTCAATCTAAACATAGTTAAGAAAAAATAATTCTATTTCCTCTAGTGGTTTGCTGACGTGTTAAGAGCTTTGAAACCTAGAGGTGCTAAATGCTAACCTGCCCTACTCTCTAGACATTATTTGTCATGAAGGGCTATAGTTAAGCAGTACTGGTATTCATAGTTAGCTGTGTATCAGGTATGCTCACAAGTGTTATTGTACAATGGACCCCTGCAGATGCAATAATCTTCTGCAGATTTAATTATAGTGGACATCACTGTAACTGTGTAGCTCCCAAGGGACTGAGAAAAGCTTGGGAAATAAAAGAGCCAAAAATATATTTTTGTAGAAGACATCTTACTTTCTCCCAAAATATGTGAAGCACTGTGTACCGAACAAAGTGATGCTTATTGTCTTAGTTATTTTGAATAAGTTATTAATGAAAAAATGAAAAAAAGAAATAAAAGGACATGACTGCTTCTAAAGGATTGAGGTTCTTAAATTATAAATATAAGGGAGAACACAGGCAGAGGCATTGGGAGACTAAAGAAAGATCATGACTGGCAAATTGAACTGGGCAATGTGAGTGCAGAGGGGAGGGGGAAGCCAAGAGGTCAGCAGAGTTGGAACTAAGAAGCAAAAAGGCCGAGAGACAAGTATAGCCAGAATGTGTGGGCTATATAGTAATTACAAAAGCTGAGGGAAGGAAAACTCAGCTCAGTTCCTGTCTTGGAGAGTTTAGGGTAGCAGGCTAGGTATACCAGTCAGGATGACTCCTTAACAGGTAAGGGCTGAGGGTGACCATTGGGCAAATTCTCCTTTGATGTGTTCATAGGCACCTCAGCCATGTGTTCAAATTTGAGACCTAATAATTAGTTAAAATTATTTTAGTTACATAGGTTAATAATGAAAACGATTTTGTTGTTGTTGTTTTATTGAGACATGGTTTCACTTTGTAGTCCTGGCTGTCCTGAAAATGAATGTGTAGCTCAACCTGCCTTAGTCTCCCCAGTGTAGTGTAAATTTAATAATTTAATATTTTTATTTTAGTTCACTATTTTAAATCATGTAAGTTGATTTTGTAAATTATTTTAGTCAGTAAAGCAGAACTGATATTGATTTGGGAGCCCTTCTGGGGAGTTAGGAAGGATAGTGAAAAGATACAGTGAAGGCAGGTTGAGTAAACTTCCCTGTGAGACGCTGTCAGCAGCAGCAGAAGAGCTGGCCCAGAAGACTGATTTCTGCAGCATCTCCCTGCAGCACTGACTCTGTCCCCAGCAGCTCTGCAGACTCAGAGCTGAGTCCTCTGTGTTCCTGAGCCCTGCAGCTGCCTGTGCAGGGTTGTTCCTGAGGTGCTTGAGAGCAGCTGGCATGTGGGTGGAGCCCAGAACTCTGGCCTGGATTCTGTGGCTGTAGGATTTAGTTTTTGTTTGACCTTCTGACAAAATTTACCCAGTTCCTGGAGGGCAAGAAACCCTTCTCCTCCAGCATTGTGCTCCCCACTACCCTGGTTGCTTCACCCTAGAGGCCCTCATTGTGACAAGATGGCTCTGTAATGCAGTCCAACAGGAACCAGTACATTGGGCAATGCTCTCCTAACTATCTGTACACATTTGAAAGGCCATGCCTTAGTTTTGGGGTGTTTATATAAGAAAGCTACTAAAAGACACTGTTCACTTATACTTAAAAAAATTATTCAGTCTCTTCACAGCCTGATTCCAGCCCACTGCCTCCTCGCCTCCTAGTCACCCTCATGCCCCCTCCCCTCACTTCCTCCCCTCCCTTCTTCTCAGAGAAGGGGAGCCCCTAAGGTGTACCAACCCACGCTGGTACCTCAAGTCACAGCAGGGCTAAGTGCATCTTCTCACTTGTATGTTTAAGGCAGGGTTAAATGGATATTACGAACTCCTGCTTTGGGCCACCACATATTTGATTTATTTAATACAATGTTCTCATAATAAAGAATAATAAGAGAGCTTAGAGCCTGTTAGTGTAGCTTTCCTGATCTGAACCAAACCAGAGGTCAATTAATTATTCATGATGACATTATACATGTTATTATTTTACTTTTTGTAATTACCACAGTCTTTATAATTAATCTTCCAATTACTTAAAATACTTAACAGTAAGTAGGGATATAATTATAACTCAAAAATATATAGAATAATTTAAAAAATCTTAATCAGAAAGAAAACCATACAGTTCTATGGAGAATATTTTATATGCCAACAATTATTTATAATTTTTTAAGCAAAAAAGAGAAAAATAATTCAGAGAAGAAAAGCAATCATTGGTGTTCTGAAAGGTGACGGATGTGTCCCTTCATTACCTTACGTATTTTCCTTCTTAGATTGGTGATGGAGTCTAGTATGTGAACATCCTTGATTTTCTGTATGAACTATAAGAGTCAGAGGTAAGCTGGAGGCAATTTCCTTTTATTTGTTTTTTTATGGCTGAGAAAGCAAACCTTCAGCTTCAGCATAGTCCCTGAGGGCTGTACCTAGGGACAAGAAGCATCATCCTGTCAGAGGAGGGGCTCGGCATCAATTCCAGTTATCATTCACTGGCACAGGACCTCCCTTGTAGGGGTCTGGCATCAGGTCCAGTTAGCAGTTACTGGGGAAGGGACTCAAGCTGGTATTATTTGCCACTAAAGATTAGGAAGAATTTTATTCAAATCCAGCTGGATCGGAGTAGACTGGAAAACAAAGTTCAAGGATGTGGTGTGGTCAGCTTGTCTCAAGGTGTCATGTAAGTGTCTTAACTGAGTGGCTTCTTTTCACTGTTTAACCCTTTCCTGTTCTACTTTAGGACACTTGCCAGTTTTCACTCAGAAACTGCCACAGTGGCTCACAGTTTGATGAACCTCAGGCTGTGCTCGCTCAGCAGAGACCAATCTTAAGTTGTCTGCTACTTGTGCATTGTGGCTATTATGGGGCTGACGATCTGTCTTCCACTTTGTGAGTGTGAGCTTCATCATTGAAGCCCAGAGTAAAGCTTGTTCTTCCAGCTGTACAGGCAGAGCTCTGCATAGAAAGAGGGCAGGAAGGGGAGCAACTTTAGTGTGAGACACTGCAGTGTTGCTTGTCATTCTTGTAGCTCTGCGCTGTCTGTGTTTGAATTTTTGACATGTCTTTGTATCCATTCTCATGTGTAGAGTGGGATCACAACTGTATCTCAATCATAGATTGAGTACAAATGTAGAGCCCTTAAGACGGTGGCCAGTGCATCCTCGGCACTGATTGAATGGTATCAGTTATTAATATATATATATATATATATATATATATATATATTTTTTTTAACACGAGTAAGGGTTAAGTTTAATTGAGAACTGAAACATCTCATGGATCAGAATTTCCTTTGTTTTCTTTGTTAATTCATTTCTGTATGTCTTAGGAGCTTGATTTCTTTTTTGAAAATTAAGAGAAATAAGACTTAACTTTTTTTTTTCTGCAATGGGTCTTGCTAGGTAGCCATGGCTGTCCTGCACCTCACTATATAGACCAGGCTAGACTTGAACTGTGTCAACCTTCCAGCCTTTCCTCCTGAGTTGTTTAAAAGTATTGGAGACAGTGTGGAACACTCTCAATAGCCCAGGCTGGGCCGGAGCCTACCATTTATCCAGAGTGGTCTCAGGTTCAAAGCAGTTCCTTGGCAGTAGCTTCCTGAGTCCTGAACTTAGAAGCATGTGCTGTCACACTTGGCTTTAAAATGTTCTTTTCTTTATTTATTTTTCTGCAGTCCTGGGGGTTGGACCTAGGGCTTTATGCATGTGGAATAAGCCTTCTACCACTGAGATATTTTCTCAGCTCCTTTTAAACTTTTAGTTTGACACAGGGTCTCACTCAGGACTTGAATTTGCAGTCTCCATTCACCTCCTGAGTAGCTAGAGGGTAGGCCTGTGCTTTTAAAACTCAGATTTTTAAAAGACCAATCTAGGGAGGACTCAAGTGATCACTGTATATTTCTTTAGGTCCACTGCTTCTGTTTTCTAGCAAAAGAATCTCTTTGGACATATGATTTGGTAAATAAAATTCTGGCAGCCTTTCCTCAAAGAACTTTATGATTAACCTTCCTCACTTCATTTTGTTACCTTCTGTTGGGGATATATTTTGGTGTCTAATTCTTTTGAATTTGTTATCATATTAATATCTATTTTAACTGTTTTCAGATTGATTTATTTTTGTTTGTCAGAAGTGTCTCCTTAATAGTTTTGTTGTTGTTGTTGTTGTTGTTGTTGTTGTTGTTGTTGTAATATTCTGAGCTTGTAACCTGGGAAGCAAGAGTAAAATGGCATTATTCACAAGGATTTTCTGGCCTAGTATGTTGTTTGTTTGTTTGTTTATTCATTTATTTTGTTTTAATAAAGAATCTTAGTCACTATGTAGCCTGGGCTTGTCTGAAAGTTTTATTGGTTCTGTTGCCCCATCAGGTATGCACTACTGTAACTGGCTGCAAAAAAGTAATTTTGATATTTATCTGTAAACCTTTTAAATTTTTGTTTACTATTGAACTTCCCTTTCCCAGCAGCAGGAAGCTGTGTTAGTGATATTTGACAAAGTTAAAGTATCTTGTATGATGCTGTCGGTTTCAGAGCAGGTTTCACAAAGCTAAGTCCCTCACCTTAGTCACATTTCACAGTGGAGCATCTACCAAGAGCCTGTGGCTAGAGCAGTGCTCACCATGACAGACCCCAAACAACACTTGATTCAGAAGTCTATTGTGACCTGTTGCAGCTTTCTGAGATGCAGGTACTACATGGTTCTGCTCTGTGGACTGCAGGAAAGCTAGATGTGTTTAGCTCTTAGTCACTGTCACGGGATGTGGTGCTGATGTTCCTAGAACTGGCAGAGGGAGGCTTGTTGCCTAGAGCCCTGTCCAGCAGTATGAGGCTGGCTGGAGGATGGATAATAAGGGGTTTGTTGTCTGCTGATTACAATTGAGTTCAAGCTGGTTTGTAATTTTTAGCATAAACAGAGACTCACTGAAGAAATGTCTGTAATTTAAGTTGACATATTTTTATTTTCATAGTTGATATCAGAGAGGTGGCTATTTAGCAAAAATGTAACTCATGATAATCTCCCTTGATATCTCTTTAAGATAAAGATCATCTTTCAGATGATATGTGGCCTTTGAAACCTCAAGTGAATAGAGGATGGGCATGCTTCCCAGGCCTTGGGAGCCCAGATAATTTTCAGGAGTCTGGAGTGTGCTCAGAGCTTTGTTTGCCTGTGAGGACTGGCTCTCCCTGCTTTGTGTGAGGTCTCCTTTTCTGAGTTATCATAGTAGCAGAGTGTGTGTCTCTACCTCAGCAACATGTGATTTTTCTCACTAGTGCCCACTAGGCGAACACTTGCTGAGGATTCATATTCCAGCACCTTCTCTTCAGCTGTGCTTGGCACATAGTTAGTGAATCCTTTTTGAGTTGGTAAGTTACTTAGCTATGTACTTGTATACTTAAGATATTTATAACCAGGCGATATGAAAACAGGGGATTCCAAATGCTCTCCTTCCTTTATGGCACTGGTGGCTTGGGCGTTAGGGCTGTGGAGATGAGTTGGCATGCCTTCCTCAGATTCTTGCTGGCAGGAATGGAATGTTTGCTTTAGAAGGGGTGAATTCCAAGTCACTCAAGGTCCTTTCCTTTTGTATCATACATTATAAAAACTCTATCATAAGACGGCAGTGGTGGTGCACGCCTTTAATCCCAGCACTTGGGAGGCAGAGATAGCTGGATAGTTCCAGGCCAGTCTGTTCTACAAAGCAAGTTCCAGGCCAGCCAAGGCTGTTGCATAGAGAAATCCTGTGAAAACCAACCAACCAATAAACAAACAAAACCCCAAACAACAACAACAGTAACAAAAACCCACCCCCAAACCAAAACCAAAACCCAAAAAACTCAATCATATTAAACTTTAGAGTGCAAGTTCCTTGTGCTTTTTGACTGTAGTAGAGAGTAAATGAAAAAAACAAACAAAAGAAAAGCTGGTTTCCAAGTGGAACTGATTAGCCAAATTAGTATCTCTCAGGCCTGTGCTTCCCTGGTGCTTCGGAGCCTTCAGAAGAACCGATGAGTTCATTGCTTTCTCCATGACGCTTAGCGTGGACAGGGCAGCTGTTGTCTGTCTTGCAGATATGAAGGCAAGGATACGCTTTTGGGATTCAGACACTGCCTGTGCTTCCCTAATGCCAGACACCCACTCTGAGGTCAGTGGGATTAGTGAGAGTGAGCATGAGCAATGAAGTCAGCATCTCTATGAAGCTTTAAGGAAACATATTTCTGAAAAAATTTTAAAACCTGTTAAAAGTTATATACCCCTATAGCTTCCATCCCTCTACTTATTTTAAACATACATTATTATGTTTTGGTTATGTTTTATATTATTTGCTTTTTTGTCACTAATACATAATGAAAAATGTTCATATAGTATTAGTTATTTTTCTCATTGCTATTGGTCAAGTACTTGATAAAAACAAGAAGGAAGGATGTGATCTGGCTCACAGTTTGAAGAGCTCATTGGTGTGGAGAGGTTGACTCCTCTAGTGGCTCTAGCTGTGGCTTCAGGGAGTGTTAGGCAGCTGCTCACATCACATCTACATCCAGGCAGCAGAGAGGGATGAATTCTAGTGCTCAACTTGCCTTGTTTGTTTCCCCCTTTTATTCAGTCAAAGACCCCAGCCCATGGGATGGTGCTGCCCACACTCAGAGTTCTTTCTTTGAAATTACTTCTCTCTGGCAATGCTCTTACAGACATGCCCAACAATACACCTTACTAATCCCCCTTTCTTTCTTTCTTTCTTTCTTTCTTTCTTTCTTTCTTTCTTTCTTTCTTTCTTTCTTTCTTTCTTTCTTTC
>OU015749.1:2534783-2545621 GCA_907169655.1 Acomys percivali | reverse complement strand
CTTTCTTTCTTTCTTTCTTTCTTTCTTTCTTTCTTTCTTTCTTTCTTTTCTTTTCTTTTTTCCCCGAGACAGGGTCTCTCTGTTTAGGCTTGGCTGTCCTGGACTCACTTTGTAGACCAGGCTGGCTTCGAACTCACAGCAATCCGCCTGCCTCTGCCTCCTGAGTGCTGGGATTAAAGGTGTATGCCATCACACCCGGCTTCTTTTCTTTTTACAGCCAATTTACTGATCAAAGTTTGGAAAATTGTACAGTTATTATTTCTTTTGATAAAGATTTTTGGTCATTGCTTTGTCTATTGACTGTGTTCCTTCTCTGTATCATACTTTGAATATCTAAGGTGAGAGAAAAGAGATGGAAGTGAAGAAATGGTAAGGAATGGTAGTGGCTTCCGAGTTGTCTTAGCAGACACCAAGTCTGTGTGATTAGGATAGGGACTTGCATTGGCTTTGTTATGGTGGCCTTAAGATGTCTCTGCTCCTACTTGTACTCAGGCTTGGGGTTGTCTTCACTGATTAAAATCATCTGTCCAGAGTTTGGACCTGACTTCAGAAGGTATGATTTGGTGCATTGACTCTGAAGATAGCAGTTGCTCATTACTTGGAGCTTGAAAGCGGTTATGAAGGGACAAAAGGTCCCTCTTGGCTTGCCCATCTTGTGTCCTTGAGTCTAGAACAAAGTGGTGTTTTTGTTGTTCTGGGTTCCTTCTCCCTTGGCAGTTAGCAGATTTGGTAGTTCATTTCTTGCCTCTCTTCCAAGGTCAAAGCTTTTCCAACTGCACCCCCCCCCCCAAACCAAGTACCTTGAAGGCTGTTGTCCTGTTGGAATAATGAAATAGGGGTCCTGCTTGTATCATTGGTGGCTCATCTCACCTACCCTTAGTTTTGAGCACCAAAGTGGTTTTTATACTGTCTGAGAGTGGGGGGGGGGGGCTGCTCTGGGTCTATGGCTCTCTGATCAATGTCTCAGCTTGCCTATCCTTAGCTTTCAGCATTCTGTTAGAAAACTTAGGTGGAATCTCTTTAGTCCCTTGGATAGTCTGTGTATCTTTCTCTCTCAGGCTTTGCTGCAAATGAGGCAGGGCCACCCTGACTCCTTTGGTGGTACCTGGTGGTCTCACCACACATTCCCAGCCATTTGATTAACGTGCAACCAAGTGCTCAAACACAGGAGGAGCCTATGGAGGGCATTTTACATAGAAACCACAACAGTTCTCTAACTCTCCTATCCATAATATTTAGGGTAATCCCATTAGAGTTCTTATGCCTAAGGCTGCATAATTTGAAAAAGCCACCAAGGATATTATCCTTGTGGTGAACTCCTTCTAAGGAAGGAATTCACATTTGAGATCACTGACTATGTATTGGATACACAGCTTCGCTTTACTTTAGAAACAAGGTCTTGCTCTTTTGCCTAGGCTGAGAAGACTCCTGCCTTAACCCCCAGTGTCCACTCTTAATATGTGCTGCAGCATTAGTCCTAACAATATTCATTTTGGATACTCTTGCCACTGAGGAGTTTGAGATGCTTTGCTGTAGAAGTGACTCCTGGTTTAGGTTCCAGCATGCCGTCGTTGCTGTATGTTCAGTGAGATTGCCATCTGAACAATTTGGGGAGTCTTTTCACTGTGCACCTGGCAAGAAGCTATCGACAAGAGGTGAAAATAAACACTAATGACAGTTTTCCTTAAGACCACAGATTTGAATATTCATACTGGGGAGAAAACATTTTAGGAAGAAAGTACATTAATTTGCATTGGACTGAGGGTGTTCATTGCTTCAGTAGTTGGCTTGTTTATGGAATTGGCCCCATCAAAAATACATCAGAGGAATTGGAAGTTTACATCTATTAGTCTGTGATGTAAATAGGAACTATTATCAAGCCTAAATGAAGGTTAAATTTTGCATGAGGTTCAAATTAGGAATTGCTGCCTAATAATTTAATTGATAAAATTGTTTTAAAAATTGTTCCTACTTTAGAGCCCAGAACAAACAAAACAAAAGAAAAAAAACCCAAAAAACAGATAAATTAAAACAAAACAAAAAACACGTGATGAGAGGGCTGTGGTAATTTGAGGTGTTTGAGAGACAGGAGCCCAACGTGTGCTGGAGTAGAAGAGTAGCTACTGCTTATCAGTTTGGGGTAAAGCAGAGAGGAACGTGTGGACGGTCAGTGCTGAAGTTCCTCATACCCAGCATGGCCCTACAGCGTGACTAAGTTCAACCAATGCAACTGACTTGAGGGGGGAAGTGGGAGGGTGAAGTCATCTGACTTTAAACAACAAAGCCATGGAATTGTTGGTTGTGGTTCTGTTCCAACTGGCTTTCTGTGAGGTATGTATGAAGTGTGGCTGTGTTCTTCAGTTGAACCTGTGCATGGCTTTGTATTGAGTGATTCTAAAATTGTAGTAAAGATAGCTTAATAAACCCTTGTTTAAAGCTGTGTCTTCAAGCATCCTAAGTAAGTTAGCTTTTGAAGAATACCTAAGTCAGATAGGATATAGATTCTAGAGAACTGACATTTGCTAAAACACCATCTTAATTTCCATTCTATAATTGCAGAGAAGTTAGTATGCAGGCCTTTTTTTCTTTCTTAGTGTAAACTTAAATTAAAATGACCTAAAAAGTAAACCGGCATAATAACTTGCTCCTCCATTGGATGTCTGCTGGTGGCTTGAATGAAAATAGCCCCCAAAGGCTCATATATTTGAGTGTTTGGTTCTCAATTGATGGACTTTAGGATGGATTAGGAGGTGTGGCTTTGTTGGAGGAAGTGTGTCACTGGGAATGGACTTTGAGGTTTCAAAAGAGCCCAGGCCAGGCCCAGTCTTAGTTTCTCTCTCTGCCTCTGTTTTTGGATCAGGCTGTAAGCCCTCAGTCACTACTCCAAAACCATACCTGCCTGCATGCCACATTCCTGGACTAACCACAATTATGGTCTAACTTTCTGAAACTGTAAGCAGACCCCCCTCTAGCCCCGTTCCCCATTAAATGTTTTCTTCTATAAGCTGCCATGATCATGATCTCTTCACAGCTATAGAACAATGATGTAATTTAGGCCCTAAAAAATTGACTGCAAGTTTAAGTTTTTTGAGTTTGGAAAGATAGCTACAGTATTTTTTGATTAGATGAAAGATTGAAACCATTTGCCTTTTGCTTAGCATCTGGATAAATCACTTTTTCCTGAAATAAAAAAGCAAATGTATTACACAGATTGCTGTTTTTGTTACCTGAGTACTTGCTGTCAGAGCTGACCTAAGACTTGAATTTTATATAATTTTACAAATAGAATTTAGATTGTACATTTCATTGAGAAGCAAAAGATGTGTCCTTGAAACTGTCTGCATAGCCATACCTTTTTGTGAGTTTGGAAACAGGCAATTGCCTTTCTCTCTGGCATCGAATGAACAACTAGTTTTCGGTGCAGAAATAGTACTAAGTGATTGGTAATGTCATCTCTGATTCTGATACCAGTACTGGGTGGTCATTGGGATTACTCACCTCAAGTAGACTGTTTAACTATTCACTATTTGGTATTAGCCTGGGTGTCAAAGCCAGAGCTGGGCATGGGTGGGATATCTAATTTGTTAAAGTGCTTGGTATATAAGTACTTGAATTTAATCCCTAGAACCCACATAAGAAGCCATACATGGTGATTTACACTTAAAACCCAGTGCTGGGGAGGGCACAATAGGCAGATTCATGGAGTTACTTACCTCCAGGTGAGTGAGACACCTTGGTTCAAAATTACAAGGTAGAAGTCATTCTTCAGATGGCATCAGGCTTCCACACACCTTCCAGCACACACGTCCTGGTCTGTTGGACTTAGAGACTGGGTTCCTATCGCACTGCTTTCTCATGCTGCCACAGTCCTTTTCCTTTGTTGACTTAGCTTGAAGAACCCAAAGAGGTGGTGGGCATCTATTTCTTTTATTTAAATTACATTTACTTATTCTGTGCATATATGGGTGTGGCTGTGCCTATGGTGGTCAGAGGACAACTTGGTGAGATTGGTTCTCTCGTCCCCCCATGTGGCATTTATTTACATCCTCATTCTATTGGATAATGATGTCTTTCATGGCAGCAGTACTCTTTGGAGCACTTTAAATTGAATTATAATATTTAATGACTGCATTTGAAAAGATAAATTACAGATATAGTCCTTTAGTCACAAGTGACCACTGCCTCCCGAATTAGACAAAGTAGTGAGTTCTGAAAGGTAGGTCTGTCCCACAGTGGACTACGTTGGCAGAAGAGCCTCTAAAGAGGTCCACAGGCCTCTGGCTGGAAGGGACTCTGCTGCCTGGTGAAGAGCTCGGTGGTGCTAGCTGCTGATTTCTAGTTCCACCTATACCAGGTGATGTGCAGACTAGAGTGAATTCATACGATGACAGAGTTAACATTGTTAGAGTTTGGGCATTCTGTGCTGATAGCTGAGCCAGGCCACATGGAGTCTGGGGCAACTTGTGCTTCCTTGGCTAGGCTCCTCTATTTTTGAGTCTGTAGGGGAAACACTAACTTCCATAGTCTGAGCTTTTCACAGAAGGATGATAAGCTTCCTGTTATATTGATCATTGATTGTGAGCAGGAAATGTGCTTGCCAGTTTGGACACTCTATAGTTGTCTGTATTATCTGTGTGAAAGAAGGGTGCACGGGAAGCTGGGGAGTCAGTGACATGCTTGTATTGTAAGCAAAAGGATCGTGCCAGTGAGAGACGTTATTTAGAAAATGAGGAATGACACATGTGTACACATGTCACAAAGATGGCTATTGATTGGAGTTGACACATAAATGTGTGTGTGTGTGTGTGTGTGTGTGTGTGTGTGTGTGTGTGTATTTTTTAAAGGAAAGAGTCTTTGAATGTTTGCTGAGTTTGCTTTCTGTTCCTTAGTAGCAAACTGCTATGATTGGTTCAGATAACTGACTAGGAACACATCATTTAACCCAAGATTATGGAGGAAACATTAGAATATCTTGAGCTGTGTGAAGGTGCCAGGTTGGGTAACAGTTTGAGATCAGAAAGTTATAATGCTACACCTTTCTCACCAGGGAAGTGGCTTGGGCCCTGATCTATAGGAGCAGATGAGTGAAAAAGCTGGTTTTCTTTCCCTATGTGGGGGAGAACCTGTTAACCTCCATTTCCAGGCAGCAATTCCTCCTATAGAGTCCGTTCTTATCAGGAACCTATGCCATTGTAATATAGTAGCAAATTGTACAATTGCTCTAATTATCCCAATTATCATGAGTTAGAAACAGGGATAATTATGAAAAGAAGTAAGGAATCTGAGATATCCTAGGTAGAAACTATTGCAGTTGTTTGCCTGGTCAGGGCTTGCCAAGAATATAAAACCAGTGGAACCAATTTTAGGCGCCTTGAATTGGCTCCAAATCAGATTCCTTTGCTGGCTCATGTTCCCTCAGCTGCTGCAGATCTTCTTGGGTCTCGGTGCACATTCCAGGCATTAGAGTCTCAACTCACATGCCAGAATGTGCTTATTATTTATAGAAAATCACACCACATTATTGTTTGTTTGAACTGGTATTTTATAGGTGTGGAAACTGAGGCTCAGAGAAGGTCACACTCTTGGTTCAAGCTCTTGGGTGATGGTAAATCAGTAACTTCCTACTGGGGCTGTGTAGGTGCTTTTGTAGATGCTCCTGGGGGTGCAGAGGCCGCACTCCTAGTACTTATTCTGTGTCTGAATAGAAGGTAAGATCCCAACCTGTTCTGGGTTCCTACTGTGAGAGCTTTCATTCCCACCAGGTGGTACTTTAATGTGGCATGTGAGGTGGAAATACAGGGGAACAAACCTCTCTCCTTTTCTTTGTTTGGCCTTGGACTGGGGAGCAGGTTACAGCATTGCTGGAGAGTAGGTAGAATCCTTGAATGGAGAAAATCTATGATTCTACTTGTTTAATAAGTGAATTTGTCATTGGTTGTCTAGTAGGTTTGTCAGTGAGCTATTATTTGTCCAGAGATGGAGTGAGTACTCTAGGGCTGAGTGTCCCTTCCTGTCGCATCTTAAGGCTAAGCAAGCAAGGTCTGTGTTTCTTCTCTTTACCCCCAAAATTTAGTATGTGTTTATTTTGAGTGCACTCATGTTTGCACATGTGTTTGGGCATATATGTGCCTGGCGCCTATATAAGGAGGATATAAGAAGCTGTTGACTCTCCTGGGAACTGGAGTTTGGGGAGGGTTATAAGCCACTGTGTGGCACTGAGAACTGAACCAGGTCCTCTGTAATCCTTGCCCTCATAGCATTTTGAACCCCTTGTGGCTGTCTTTTTTTAATTTTTTTAATCTTTATTTATTTATTTGTTTGTTTGTTTTGAGACAGGGTTTTTCTGTGTAGCCTTGGCTGTCCTGGACTTAACTTTGTAGACCAGGCTGGCCTCAAACTCACAGTGATCTGCCTGTCTCTGTCTAATTCCTAATTTTTTAAATGCAAAGCATACGATATTTAACTGTTCAGAGTAAAATTTTTCATGAGAGAAGTTCAGCATGTACTTTCACTTTGCTTACTCTTCATATACTTTGGGTTTCTTGGAAGGAAAATGGTCAAGATTGCAGACAAAAGAGAGCTCTTGACAGAGAAGACATTCTAGACATGTCTCTTTAAGAAAGATTGTGAGGCCTCTTTTTCATGGCACCTCCTAGGTAGTTGGTTGTGTTGAGATAAAGCTGAATGTCTCCTGTTTCCTTCCTAGCCATTGGCTGTGAGAAACACATTAAGTAGATGGTGAAGCTTTGTATTTTCTATGAGAGGCACATGGACATAAAAGTAGCTGCTGATGCTTTGGGTGAAAAGTGGAAGGATTATGTGGTCTGAATCAGTGGTGGGAATAACATATAAGATTTTCCGATAAAGCAAGGTGTCTTGACCCATGGTAGAATGTACTTCCTGTTGAAATAAGAAGCATTCTTGTTATAGACCAAGGGGAACTGGAGAGAAGTCGTGCAAGACTGTTCACAGATGCACTGTGGATTGCTTGTTGGAGAGAGGTGAGGGAGGGGGAGGGAGGGAGGATGGGTGGATGGGAGAATATTCTTGGACTGACCCATACTACTTACTGTGCCTTGGTGGTTGAGGCCCCAAAAAGCTAGCAGAACCTTAAAACTTTTCAGTCTCTTTAAACAAGATGATTTCTGCCAGTATGCTGTCAGAAAGCCCTCAGTAAACAAGAAGCGCAGGACCAAAGCATCCAAGAGTCAACATCTTGTTGCTCCGTGTGTCCTGCAACACAAATAATGTAGGAGACTGTAGAATATTCTAAACTTTTGGCTAAGTGAATGAAGGGGAAGCCAAGGCTAAACTCCAGGAACTGATTGTCCAGAGATAGCTATCTTTGCTGAAAGCCTCTATTCCTAAGTCTGAGTCCAGTCAAAAATAAGTCTTTATGAGTAACAAATAAGTGATCAGGTCTTGAAGAAAATATCCTGGGGGATGTATAAGAGTGACAGATGGGGTATGAATGAGATGGGAGAAGTGCGTAACCTTGAAGCACACTCAGGGTGACTTGATGCTTGTTGGACCAAAGGAAGACACTTGTCAATATTGGAACCTCTCTTATTACACGTTTATCTCAGCTAGTTTCTCACTGGCTTTATCCTTTGGAGCATGACCAGGCCAGTACTAACTCCAATCCCTTTTAGGAATTCACTGTCAAATCCCTCTGTACATACAATGAGGAGGAACTGGAACCTAGGTAACTAGATTTGTGGCTAATTCATATAGTACCTGGGTCATGCCAAGAAGATGTGTAGGTGAAAACTAAACATACTTCCCAGTGTACCCAAAGCTATATGTACCTCTTTACTTCCCTTGCTGTGGCTTTAACCTGGTTTGGCTGTGGTGTTATCAATATTTTTGATATGGCTTGTTACACAAACTACACTTACTGTTAAGTAATCTTAACAATAAGTTAAGGTATTCAAAAGAAAAAGCCTATTTTTTGGGAAAAGAGCCCCTATTTCAAAGGTAAGATGGCTGATTGTTTCTGAATTGGATTACTCATTTTAGGAAGAAGATACCTTTACTTGAAAGGTTAAAGGGGCTACTTAAGATTTCCCCTCTCTGAATGAAGTGGTCATGAGATGAGGCTGTGCATAGTACTATAAGGAAATAGCTCTTGATCTTAAAGTTTAGGAATTGCAGCTTTGAGTTTAGAGTCTGATGCTAATACTTAACATCTGCTTTGGTATTCCTTGCTATGTTGTAGGTGAATGGGATGATGAATTAATTCTTTTCTCTCAATAATATTTTGTAACAGAAAAGTTCCTGACAGAGAGCATTTAATGAATTCCTTCAGGATTTGTATCTTTCCTCCCCAAGTTGTCTTGTTTATGGGAGACCCTTCTAAGAGAGAATTCCTCTGAGAGGAATAAAAATAGAAGTGTTAGAACAGTGACTTCAATTTAGGTGGAAATAAATTCTTTGCTGTCTTCCTCTACCCCTCTGCCCCCATGATTTTGCATTAAATATAGAGCAGTGAATCATAAGCACTTGATATATTTTTACTTCTTGGTTTTATGATACAAAACTGATTTATGGCTATAGTAAAGGATGACAAAAGAATTGGGCTGGTGATATATGAGGATTGGTTTTGAGTATCAAGATTTTTTTAAGGAACAAGTGAATCACTTTGATAGATGAGCTGTGCTGAGTTGACTGGTATACTAGTTGCATCATTGTAATGAGTGTCATATGAAACTTGTTTTAGAGAGATTTCATAGACTAAACTTTATTACATGGAGTCTTGCCTCTTATAAAACTGTGCAGTTGGTTAAGGGAAAATTTATCTAGAAAGTCTAAGTGGCTAGAACTGAATATAATACTAGGGCTTATTTGAGGTAAGTTTTTTTTTTTTTTTTTTTGGGTAGGTTAGTTTTCAGGTCATGAGGGAGATACAGCAAAGATAACAGATTTGCTGATGAATATTCTTGCATATTTTATTTGTGAATAAAGATGTCAGATGAGGCTGTATCTGAGGACTTGGGTTTTGGGTTTAGTAATAGTGCCCTTTAGCCATGGCACTTCCCATACTGTGGAGCTGGAGTGAAAGTCAATACTAATACATTTGTGTATCAGTGAAAATGACTCTGATCTGGTAGAATGCTAAGAGTCTAGATATTTTCCCTCTTACTTATCTTGAGGTTCTTTTTATGAGTTAATGAATGTCTCTCCCTCACTCCTTCTCCACTTCCCTCTTCCCCTCTCTTTTCTCTCTTCCTCTCTCTTCCCTCTTTGGGTAAGGATCAAACTGATGACCCATGTGTACTCGGCAATTGTTCTACAGTTGAGCTCTATCTCTAGGCTCTCCTGTGTCTACTTCTAGGAGCAACATTACATGTGTTAACAAAGTATGTGATTATAAAGAAAATATTTAATTCTGATATGAAAAGGAGTTTGGCATAGGCCAGTTCCTAGAACGTGTTTGGTCTCTTTAACTGTCCTTGGAGGAATCCTATATTTTCATCTTAGAATGCATTCTTAAGACCAGAATGCTCAAAGAGGTTAGAGTGGACTATTCTGTCAGTGAGTTAATGTATATATTTAAATTATAAAAAGGGCATACATTTGAATCTTCTAAAGTCACACTTTGATTTTTGATTCTTCTTCTTCTTCTTCTTTTTTTTTAAGTAGGGGAGGTTTGAGGCAGGGTTTCTCTCTGTGTTAGCCCTGGCTGTCCTGAACTCATTTGCAGACCAGGCTGGCCTCGAACTCATGAAGATCCTGTCTCTGCGTCCTGAGTGCCACCATGTCTGGCCATACTTTGATTCATACCATGTCTTCCTGGCCTCAGGCTTTTTGGAACAAATGGAAGCAACAGAGACTTTCTTGTGAGACTTAAGTGCCTTCTTCCTTGGACCATAGCACACACACTTATGGGCAAATAGGACCCTCCTCATTTTTGCCCTTTTCCTGACTTTGTGCTCAGCTTATTACAGGACGTTAAGATAGATCTGTCTTAAATGTAATCTTATTTAATAATTTGCATATGTATGATATAATGTCTGGTAATTCTGGCTTATGTGTGAGCATTGAAACTTAAGGTTAATTGTGTTCATGTGCAGTGCAGTTTGGTTGCCTGTCCATGATAAGTTTGGCTAGACTTTACCCATCTATCAGTAAAGCATCTCCCAAATATTTGTGCTGCATTCTCTGCCTTGGGATAGGTCGGGTTTTCTGAAGGTACAGAAGCATTGTTCTTTCAGAGCGCCTTCAGTTTTAAGTTCTGGTGGGGGCAGCATGGAGTGAGATGCTTTTTTCTAATCATACAGAAGGTAATTATGGTGCTTGGCAGTATTCCTTGTGCTGAACAATAGACACTGCAGCTGGCCTCGTGTTGCCCTTTCAGAGTCAGGGAGGGAGGGAGCATGCTGGGGTCTAGAAGTTTCCTCAGGGAGCTTGTTATCCAAGGAGAGCAATGCTCTACATTGTGGCTCATCCTCGGTGCTCAGGCATGCAGTTGGACCAACATAGCATGGTGTATTAATTCATGCTCCCCAGGCTTTGTTTTGAAGAAAGCAGCGTGAAGAGGAAAGGATTGGCTTATCCATGCACATTCAGCATTTATTGGTGCTTCCTAATGTGAACACCAAATAAAGGCTATAAGCTGTTACCCTAGGAGCCTTTCATCCTTAGATGCAAAAGCTGCAGAGTTGGACTTCTGTCCAGAATGGACGTGAGTACAAGTTTGCAAACAGGAGCCCTAAACTAGATGGACAGAGACTAGTCCACAGTAATTCTGTGTTCTTACAAGCAGGGTGATGAGTTTGAAATAGTCAGTGGTTCTTTCTTTCTTTCTTTCTTTCTTTCTTTCTTTCTTTCTTTCTTTC
>OU015749.1:2501399-2534773 GCA_907169655.1 Acomys percivali | reverse complement strand
TTCTTTCTTTCTTTCTTTCTTTCTTTCTTTCTTTCTTTCTTTCTTTCTTTCTTTCTTTCTTATTTCATTAGTCTTGAATTGCTATAAGGTGGGTTTTTATGGGGGAGAGGGGCAGCTTCCCATACTCAGAGCTGGCTTTGAGCTTGTTATGTAGTTATAGATGGTCCTGAAATTCTGACCCTTCTGCTTCCACCTCCCAAGTGTGGTTTGTGTGTGTGTTTGTTGTTGTTTTGACAGAACGTTTCTTTCTTCATTGACCTATTAGTCTTATGTTGCATTCTAAGGTACTGTAGTATGACAGCGTTCCTTAGGTAGTGCCTTTATTGACTGTCATTAATTACAAGTTTGGGTGAACTATTTAGTGGCCTTCAAGGGATATCGTTACTCAGGTCAGGGTGGACAATGAGGTAAAGTACATTTGTGATGTAGAAATACGTGCTCTGAGGTTAGGGACCTAGTCTGATAACCAGCTTACACTGATATCCAAAGTGGGGACCACTAAATGTCGTAGTCTCTAGTTTGAGATGGGATGTACTTGAGGGACCATTTATACTAATAATGTATGCTTGGATAATGCCAATGGCAAGGCATCAGTTGACCTTATTCATGATATTTATGTTTAGTGTGCACTTTTGCTAAGGAATTTAGGTTTCAGACTTTATTAGATTTTGACAGGGAATCTCAAAAGACACTTTGAATAATACTTTATCTTAGGTTTCTAAACATTAACTCCAGTCACAGTGGTTGAGATAATTGTAGAGATTGAGTTGTCTACAGAGGGGATAAAATGGAGATGGAAGAAGGTGAGATTTGGTCAGAGTATATTATGTACATATATGCAAATGTCACAATAAAACCCATTACATTGTATCATTAATACAGGCTAATAAAATTAAAATAAGAACACAGTTGTTGTACTTCAGCTCCCCTTCTTAAGAGAAAAATATTATTCAGGTTTCACATGTTTTGATGAGATTTGATAACTAAAGTAGCTGAAATTCTAAACTCCAAACTCTATTCTACAGGCAGGAAGTTTATAGCTACATTAATGAACAGTACAGCCAGGAGCCAGCAGCTCTCTGGTCCCTCTCATAGGAATAATTCTCTTTTCTATGAACGAGTTATTAGATGCAGAGACCTAAAATCTGTCATATTTTAGCTTCGGTGTCCATGGATTTTAATTTATCCATACATTGTGTTGTTGTTGTTTTTCTCAGAAATGGTTTTTTCTAAGCCACTGGTGTATGAAGCTTCAAATGTAAGTTCGAGACTAGCCTGGTATACAGAGTTATTCCAGGCAGTCAGAGCTACACACAGAGAAACCCTGTCTTGAAAAACTGAAAGGGGAAAAAAAAAAAAAAGCTTCAAATGAATAAACAACCCAGTAGAGAAACCTACTGCATTTGGGCTTCACTATGTGAAAACTCCAAACTATAAATAAGACTGCTTTGTTGTGGTGACGTACAACTTATTTAAAGGAACAAAATTTAAAGTTATTTGATTGGGTTTTAAATATTTATTGTCTACCCTATAACACTAAATTCTACTCTGAGTATGGTTAGGTATTGAGTACTTGTTTGTCTAGTTTTAAAAAGAAAATAAGACTGCTTGGCATCTCTTATTCTGCTAGTGATCAATATGATGCGTAGGTCTCTTAAAAGGAAAAAAATCACTATAGACACTTAAAAGTTTATTAGCATCTGTAACAGAGTGGTTTCCAGTGAGGTTCATATTTTAGTCACTGACTCCTGTGAACATGTTATGTGGGAAAGGAACACTTCAGAGGCAGCTGTTAAGGGTCTTGGGTGGGAGATGATCCTGGACTAAAAAGACAAGAAATATAATGGGATTTACCTAGGAGCTTGTGTGGTTCCTTAGCCAGGCAAAAATCATGCTCCTAGGCAAATCCCATATATATATCTTGTCTTTTTTTTTTTTTTTTTGTACCTTTTTAGTTCCTATGGAACAATAAAATTGAAGTGTGCTTTATGGGGAAAGGTAATTATATATAACAAGAGAAATCTTCTGATGTTCCAAAAACTCCAAAAGTCCCACTGCTTCACACTTTCATACTGTGGACTATTTCAACACAAATGGTAGAATATTTGTAGCTTATGAGGGGTGGTGCTGTAATGGTGGGGCTGTTTGTGATTTATTACTGCAGAGCCTTATTGTCACTACTTATTACAAAAGCAAGACAAAGTATGTTGAATGAATTAGGGCTGGTATAGGAAGCAAACCCTTCTTTAGAAATATCTTCAGGAAGAACTTAGTACAAAGGCTTAGAGATGAGTGCGAGATAGGAATGTGCCTCATACCACTTGGCATCTGCCCATGTTGAACTTGCCCACGCTCTTGATTCTGCACCCAGGGCATGGTGAAGTCCTCCACCTTGCAAGCTGAGGCAATGCATGCTTGTCATCTCAGTACTCCAGAAGCCGGAGGATCTTGAGTTCAACCTAACCTGTGCCACGGAGGAAGACTGGTTTTACCTAGGCCACTGCTAGACGCAGATCCTCCAAACACTGATTCTCTGCACCACAAATGATTAGTTACAGAGCTTGTTCTCACTGATCAACCAGAACAAGTTCTGGTCAATCAAACCTCGTTGTACTCTCCTCCGGCTCAGACTCCCTGAAGCTTTGACATGAACTTCATTCACTTTCCGTCCTTCCCCTTGGTAACAGGCAGCCATACAGGCCTCCCTGTGACCTACCACCTGGTTAGCCACCTTGTCACCCGTAAGTGGCTCCTCTTGCCTAAACCATTGAAATATTGCAGATTGGTAGTGACAGTCTCTCCTGCTGCTTCACAAAGCTTCCCACTAAAATCTCTCCTTAGCAAGTTTTGATTTGTTTTTGTTTCTTTTGGCTGTCTATAGAGAAAAAGCCTGCAGGAAAGACTCCGTGCCATGAGTCTGCATTCCATCCATGGTGGTGGTAACCTCCAAGACAGGTTTTCCAATTTCCAGCACCAGGGGGTAATCAATGTAGAGTGACCAATCCATGGTCCATTTAGAACCATAACCTCTTGTATTTCTAAAAGTGGTAATTTCTGTGAAGGACTTCTTAACATCCCTGCTGAAAATGAAAAACAACCAACTACACCACTACCACCACCACCTTAAATCAGTGGCTCCCAACGCTGTAATCCTTTAATACACTAATGTTGTGGTGACCCTAACCATAAACTCATTTTGTTGCTACTTCATTACTATGATTTTGCTACTATTATGAATCATAATATAAGTGCTTTCTGATGGTCTTAGGCAACCCGTGTGGAAGGGTCGTTCAAGAACTGCTGCTTAAATGCTTCTATTTTTTTCATATGCACCTTGACATTTAAATTGGCAATAGTGGTTCTTGAATAATTGATGTGTTTGAAACATCATTGTAAACTTCATTTGTATTATTGGATATATTTTTATTTTATGCTAGTTATTTGGAGGACCACTGAGTCCTAGGAATAGTAATAACAATTGCATGACTTCTTAAAAATATGTTTTGGGCGGTGGTGGCGCATGGCTTTAATCCCAGCACTTGGGAGGCAGAGGCAGGTGGATCTCTGTGAGCGAGGCCAGCCTGGTCTATAAAGCGAGTCCAGCCAAGAAACCCTGTTTCAAAAAACAAACAAAAAACAACAACAAAAAAGAATTCTTAAAAAAAGTTTTTTTTTAGAGAGATCTGGGATACAAGGCACTTTCCTCAACATAATAAAGGCTATCTACAGCAAGCCAATAGCCAAAATTAAAGTAAATGGTGAGATACTCAAGGAAATTCCTCTAAAATCGGGAACAAGGCAAGGCTGCCCACTCTCTCCATATCTCTTCAATATAGTACTCGAAGTTCTAGCCAGAGCAATAAGACAACAAAAGGAGATCAAGGGTATCCAAATGGGAAAGGAGGAAGTCAAACTATCCCTATTTGCAGATGATATGATAGTGTACATAGTGACCCTCAAAATTCCACCAGAGAACTCCTACAGCTGATAAATACTTTCAGCAATTTGGCTGGATACAAAATTAACTCAAAAAAGTCTGTAGCCTTCCTATACACAAATGACAAGCTTGCAGAGGAAGAAATTAGGAAAGCCACACCCTTCACATTAGCCACAAGCAATATAAAATATCTAGGAGTTACTTTAACTAAGCAAGTGAAGGACTTGTTTGAAAAAAATTTCAAAACTCTGAAGAAGGAGATTGAAGATGACATGAGAAGGTGGAAGGATCTTCCTTGCTCATGGATAGGGAGAATTAACATAGTAAAAATGGCCATCCTACCAAAAGCAATCTACAGAATCAATGCAATCCCTATCAAAATACCTACACAATTTTTTAAAGACATTGAAAGTTCAATTCTGAACTTCATATGAAAAAACAAAAAACCCAGAATAGCAAAAACGATCTTGTACAATAAAAGGTGCTGTGGAGGAATCTCCATACCTGATTTCAAATTGTACTATAAAGCAATTGTAATTAAAACAGCATGGTACTGGCACAGCAACAGGCTGGTTGATCAGTGGAATTGAATTGAAGACCCAGATATGAATCCACACACATATGGTCACTTGATTTTTGACAAAGAAGCCAAATCCATTCAATGGAAAAAGGATAGCATCTTCAACAAATGGTGCTGGTCTAACTGGAGGTCTGTGTGTAAAAAAATGCAACTGGACCCATATTTGTCACCTTGCACAAAACTCAAATCCAAGTGGATTAAAGACCTCAACATAAAACCAGAGACACTAAGTCACTTAGAAGAAAAAGTGGGGAAGAGCCTGGAACATATTGGCACAGGAGACAACTTCCTGAACAGAACACCAACAGCCCAGGCCTTAATGTCAACAATTAATAAATGGGACCTCATGAGGCTGAGAAGCTTCTGTAAGGCTAGAGACACTGTCAAGAGAACAAAGCGACAGCCTACAGACTGGGAAAAGATCTTCACCAACCCTACATCTGACAAAGGTCTAATATCCAAAATATATAAAGAACTCAAGAAATTAAACACCACCAAACCAAATAACCCAATTGAGAAATGGGGCTTGGAACTAAACAGAGAATTCTCAACAGAAGAATATCAAATGGCTGAGAAACACTTAAAGAAATGCTCAACCTCCTTAGTCATCAGGGAAATGCAAATCAAAACAACTCTGAGATTCCATCTTACACCCATCAGAATGGCTAAGATCAAAAACTCAAGCGACACCACATGCTGGAGAGGATGTGGGGAGAGAGGAACACTCCTTCATTGCTGGTGGGAATGCAAACTAGTACAACCACTTTGGAAATCTATCTGGTGCTATCTCAGAAAACTGGGAATAGGGCTTCCTCAAGACCCAGCTATTCCACTCCTTGGAATATACCCAGAAGATGCACCAGCACATAACAAGAAAATTTGCTCAACCATGTTCATAGCAGCCTTATTCATAATAGCCAGATCATGGAAACAGCCTAAATGTCCCTCAGTAGAAGAATGGATAAAGAAACTGTGGTACATATACACTATGGAATACTACTCAGCTATTAAAAACAAGGAATTCCCAAAATTTGTGGACAAATGGATTGGGCTAGAGATGATCATAATGAGTGAGTTAACCCAGAAGCAGAAAGACTCAAATGGTATATACTCACTTATATCTGCATACTAGCCCAAGGGGCATGTCCCATGAAAGCCTTCCCTTACCAGGAAACTGGGACAGAGGGGAGGACATCCTATTGGGACTCTAGATGAGAGAACCATGGGAGAATAGCAATGTAGAAGGATCCAGTGGGTCCTAGAAACCTACAAGTAGAACATTATGATAGGCAGATTTGGGTCATGGGGTCCCGCTCAAACTAAAGCACTAGCCAAGGACAATACAGGCGGTAAAATTTAAACCCCTACCCAGATCTAGCCAATGGTCAGAACAGTCTCCACACTTGAGTGGAGAGTGGGATATGACTTTCTCAAGTACTCTGGTGCCTCACATTTGACTATGTCCCCTGTTGGGGGAGACCTCGTGGCACTCAGAGGAAGGACAGCAGGTCACTGAGAAGAGACTTGATACCCTATGAGCATATACAGAGGGAGGTAATCCCTCTGAGGAACAGTCATAGGGGAGGGGAATAAGGGGAAAATGGGAGGGAGGGGAAAATGGGAGGATACAAGGGATGGGATAACCATAGAGATGTAACAAGAATAAATTAATCAAAAATAAATAAAAAAAAGTTTTAATTGGAGTAGAATTACATTACTTTCTCCCATCCCTGTCTTTCCCTCATCCCCTCCTAGCTACTCTCCTTTGAATTGGAGTAGAATTACATTACTTTCTCCCATCCCTGTCTCCCTGTCTCCCCTTCATCCCTCCTAGCTGCTCTCCCTTGAGTCTTTGCCATGTCCCCCTCTTCTCAAACTGATACCCTCTTTTTCATTGATTATTTTATACACACATTCACACTCAGGCACGCACACATGCACATATGCATGCATTCATAAACATATATACACGACATGTTGAGTCTGTTTTTGTTGTTTGTATATATGTGGTTTTGAGACTGACTACTCTGCATTGGTAGAAACAATAAGAGGGCTGTTTCTGGGTGAGAGAATAATTCTCCTCCCAGATGTGCGTAGTTGCCTGTAGTTCTTTGTCTAGTGATGGGACTCTGTGATAATTCCCTCCTTCCACATTAACATGTCCAATGGTATTGCTATTCTGGTGTTGTTTATGCAGCTATTTTGAGATGAGACTGTTTCACAGAGGCTTCCTGGTCTTCTGGCTCTTACAATCTTCTGTTCCCTCATCAAGATGTTCCCTGAGCCATAGATGAAGGCTAGTCTCCCCACAATCTCCCCAAAAATTTTTGCATTGTATCCAGTTGTGGTTTTTTATCCTTATAATCACACACAAGTGTAGCTACTACTTCTCATCAAAGAAGCCTCTCTATACAGCAAACTGAGACTACCTTGTTTTTTGAGATGGGGATTTTTACTGACCTGAAGTTCTCAGATTAGCCTCGTCTGGATGGCTGGCCAGCCCTAGGGATCTTGCTGTCATAGTCTCCCTAGCTCTGGGAATCTAGATTTGTACCATGACACCTGTGGGATTTTTGTTTGTTTGTTTTGTTTTGTTTTAAATCTCTTTGGGACTGAATTTAGTTCTCTTTCTCTCATTTTTTTCTTTTTTCTTTTTTGTTTTTTTCGTGACAGGGTTTCTCTGTGTCACACTGTCTATTCTGGACTCTCTTTGTAGACCACCTGGCCTCAAATATACAGAGATCCACCTGCCTCTGCCTCCCTAGTGCTGGGATTAAAGGCATGCACCACCATACCCGGCCTGAGTTTAGTTCTTAAGTTTATAAGTAATCACTTTAGAGCTGAGCATCACCCAGCCAAGAATTAAGCAAACAAACAATAACAACAACAACAACAACAACAACAACTAAATCTAGTATAAATGGTCTTGTAAGTAACTATGCTTATAATTGCTTTGGGTTTGAGGGATGACTTATCAAGGAGGGTATATGTAAAGGAGTGATGGGAAACTAGAGTTTTGGGGTGCCAGATAGGAGGGGAAAAGAGGATTTTTGGAGAAGGTGTTTCACTGATGCTATGCCTCTTGAGGATTTGAGTACTGTGATCATTAGATTCCACAGGAAATGTGTATCTGTTACACTTAATGCTTTATGAAGGTGGCCATTTGGACCAGGGAAGAGAAAAAACATACTGAAATATTCTCTTGATTTGTACTTTGAAAAAGTTTCTGCTATACTCAGGTAATCAATTTTATTCCTTCTCAAATTTCTGATGAAGTTGAAGACCAGATAGTTTAGTTTTACAATTAAGCTTAGTTGTTTAGGAGTTAAGATATTTTTAGGTCTAGATTGATGTTTTAAGTTGATGATGACGAGATATGATAGATACTGATTTTATTTTCTTTTTTTTTTAATACTGATTTTCATTTGGAATTTTAGACACACCAAGATAGGAAAGATGTTTCCTTCAAGGCTGTCAAATACAATAGCCAAAACACTAAGAATGTAACATTTATATAATTCCTGATTGTGTCATGGTTCTTATTGCTGTAGGTAGTTTATTGTATATATGTGTAATAATGTAAATGTATATGTAAAATTTTTTAAAAATTTAATTAAAGGAAAAAGTTTCTGTTAAATTTGAGGGTCGCCTTCTATACTCGCAAAGTGTGTCTGTAGTTGCCTATGAGATATGAACATGGATGCCTTTGTGGGCATACAGTGGCTTTAGCATTCCTACAAATAAATGCTGTTCTGAGTGGTACTTCCTAAATTGTTTCTCCTTGGCATCCTTTGGTGTTTTTGTCTGGAGACCTTAGTAAAGAATTTCTCATGGACTGACTCTGTAGTATGAAGTATCTTTAGCCTGTGAGTAGTGTGGGATCTTGGCTTGACTCTAGGTTCCAGCAACTTTTCCAGAACCTAAAGTATCAGTGCAGAAATGAACATGTATTTATGCTGAATGAGTGAGTACTGTCAGAAGTGGGTGGAGATTCATAGGTGACAGGGACTGTGTAGTGAAGGAGGTTCAGGGACAGGACCCTCAGAAAAATAAGTATAGTTGTTGGCCATTGGAAGCGCAAGGAAGGTACACATTCTGGCCTTTGCCCGTCTTCCATATTTTTATATATTAAGAAAGGAAAGCAATTGGGGTCATCAGTACCTTATGGGTATAAGTCTGTTTTCATGTCATCCAGCTGTTGCCAGTAATACTATTTATACTCTTTTAACCCTAGGCCTATTTACTCTAAAAATATGAAAAGACAGAAATAGTTCAAGGACACTTAAAGGCTTACATAATTATTAATAGGCCAAGTTTTGATTCATCATGTATTATGGGCAAATTGATGTAAGTTGTGTTTTTGTGTTAAGCAGCCAGATTTGTTTAGTAAAAATATTTAGTATTTTTTGATAAGTATGCCATTTTTCTTGGTGGATATTGCCACTTGAGCTCTGAGATTCCTCTGCATACACAAACCAGTGAGCAATCCCAGCTTATTAGGTGTCTTTCCATTGAACCTGGAATTTTGACTGAGGGTACCTGGTCTAGAGAGTAGAGGGAAGCTCAGAGGGTACTTGTAAAGTGAAATTCCTTTAAATGAGATCATCCATATGTATACAATAACTTGAGTGCTATGGTAGACTCTACAGCGAAGCAGAGCCAGTAAGATGCATACATATGTATGTCTAGAGTAAGATTTACTGGAAATAACTGGCTCAAGCAGTGATGGAAGTCAAATGCTCCATGATGTACAGACCCAGGGGACAGTGTTGGTTTGAAAGCCCATGGTGTACATGCCAGGCTAGCTCTGAGGGCCTGAGACCTAGCAATACCAACTCTGAAGGCTGGAGGAGGTGAGCACTGCAGTTCAAAAGTCAGGCACAGAAGTGTTCCAGCCTCCCCCACCTTGTTGTGTCATATTCAGGTCCTAGACATATTGGATGGACTGTCTGCCTTATACAATTTATGGACAGGTATTCTAATAATCCCTTCTAGAAACATTCTTACCAGCTTTTATCTGCAGAGTATCCTGTCTATGACTCAGTCGATCTGGTACATAGAATTACATGTTCTTACTAATGTGTGTCTCCACATGGTGAACTCCTCCATCTCCTCTGTCAGTGTACAAACTCTTGTGTGTTGGTTTTTCTTATGCCCTTGCATTGACTGTTAACAGGTCTGAGTGAGCTGACAGAGGTGTAGAAGATGAAGCTATCAACAGATTTCATATACCCTTCAAAGGTGTTCTGGAAAGCTTGTCTAATGGAATACTCTGTTAGATCCAGTTCAGAATGTGTTTGTTTTTTTAACTTCAGGTTTAATTATCTTTTAAGAACAGTCTTCTCTTTATGTCTCCTGAAGAATGGGGTTTAATTAAATAAGTAGATGAAAATGACCTTGAACTTTTGATCATCTTGCCTCTTCTACATAGCTCATGCTAGGACTATAGGTGTGAACCACTGTGCTCAGCAGGGACTGCATATACAGTTGTATGCAGGATTCAATGGTGAGTAAATGATAAGCTGTGTGGGGGAAAATTGTATATAGAACCAGACTATAGTATGTGTTTTATCTCAGATTTTCATAACCCTAATAGTTTGATTCACAATGCCTTTCAGCAATAAAGGGAAGAACAGGGATTATTGTCACTTTGATATATATTTTAAAGGATTTAAAATTATTTTATATATAAGTGCTTTGCCTGAACATATATATTTATACTACACATGTGTCTAGTGCCCAGAGAGGTCAGAAGAGGGTGTAAGATCCCCTGGAACTGGAGTTAGAGATTGTTATGAGCAATCATGTGGGAACTGAACCTGGGTTTTCTGCAGAAGCAACAAGTGCTCTTTGTTTTTGATTTTGGTTTTTGGTTTTTGTTTTCTCTGGGTTTTCTCTGTGTAGCCTTGGCTGTCCTGAACTCACTTTGTAGACCAGGCTGGCCTGGAACTCACAGTGATCCGCCTGCCTCTTCCTCCCAAGTGCTGGAATTAAAGGCCTGCACCACCACTGCCTGGTGCAACAAGTGCTATTAACTGCTGAGCCATCTTTCCAGTCTCCCCCTCCCCACCTCTACATTCTTTTCCTTGAGACATGTGTCATGGAGCCTGTGCTGGCCTCAGACTCTGTATAATTGAAGACGACTTTGAACTTTGCATCTTCCTGCCTCTACTGCATGTTGAGATTATAGATCTATATCACCATGTAAGGTTGCTATGGCAGTATTGGGTATTGAACACTAGGGTTTTATGCATGCTAGCCAAGTACTTTACCAACTGAACTACACTCCTAGTCCTACTGCACCTTTTGACATAAAGCAAGACAGGAACAAGTTATTAAGTGAAAGTCTAATCACTTACATCAATGAGCAATCAGTTTAGGGACTGTACGTGTGGACTCATAGTCTTCATTTCTGTAAATTTTCACCATTAGTTTCTCAAATTAGTAGCTTAAAAATCTATTTCCTCTTCTTTAAAATGAATATAACAATTTTCCCCCAAGACAGGGTTTCTCTGTGTGGCCTTGGCTGTCCTAGACTCACTTTGTGGACCAGGCTGGCCTTGAACTCACAGTGATCCGCCTGCTTCTGCTTCCCGAGTGCTGGGATTAAAGGCGTGTGCCAACACGCCTGGCATACAATTTTTTAACTGGATACCAAATTAACATGTCAAAATAATGGTTTTCAGACTTCTGATTATTATGATAAAATAGTGAATAACAAAATCTTTGTGTCCTGCATTATTCTGAAAAGTATCCACAGGGGAATGAGGTATTGTTATTTCATCCTGCCGTTTCCTTGGTATGATTATTTCTCTTTTGAGTGTAAAAAGTCCTGAGTAAATAATAGATAAGTTCATGCTTCAATATGAAATCACCAGTTTTGAATAAAATATTTACTGTGCCAACTTTGATGCATGATTAAATTTCACCTAAGCCTATGAGTATGTTTTGTTCAGTTGCATCCTATGAAATTGCCAATACTTACCTGTTTTTGACTTACAAAATATCAATTTCATATTATATAATCTGGTGTATAATAATTATTTTAAAAGGCCTCCATTGTGGAGAAAGTAGAAACCAATGCAGATACCACATTCCATTGTAGAACTCCAACATAGTTTTAATGGGAGCATTGGCTCTGTAGGAATTCCTCGTGAAGCATTGACAAAAGGAAGGCTCTGAAAAAAAAAACACTTTAATGGATTTTAAATCTGTTTTCTAGTGTTGACTTTCTAGTAACAGACTGTTGAGGAACCGGAATGCCCAGGAGACCAGTAATACTATGTGAAAGCTCTGCAGATGGGTGGATGTGAACAGGCATTAGTCTACACTAGGCTTGTGAATGTGAGCTCATCCTTCATGATCGAGAAGCAGACTTTCATGTCCCAAGATGAAGCCTGACATTGTTTGCAGCCTTTGTCTTTGTTGGCCACTGAAGCTGGTACTGAGAAGTGAAGTGACTAGATGACTTTGATGATAGTCAATCTCTCTCTCTCTCTCTCTCTCTCTCTCTCTCTGTGTGTGTGTGTGTGTGTGTATGTGTGTGTGTGTTTACTCCCAAAGCTGGCACTGAATTTTTTACCTTGATTGCTCTCTATCCCATTTTTTGAAGAGATTGTCAACATAGTGTAGCCATCCAAATTGTTTGGAAATCAGGATGAGTGATGGGCTTATAGGTGGCCAACATACCTTTCTGGCTTCTATACGAGTCCTGGAGATCTGAACTCTAGCCCTTAATGTTAGTGTGGCAAGTGCTTTTATCCACTGATTCCCCAGCCAGATACTTGAGATTGTGTCATAAAAGCCCATTAAAACACTAGTAACATGTTTCTGCTGTCTTGTGCTTAGACTACAGTAACAAAGACCACATAAACAGGCACTTGACTTGCAGCACTTAACAACAGGACACTTATCTGCTTTTTGATGCTGGTTTTGCAGGTGTCCCCAGGTCCTTTTCTGTGTGATGTATCTTTTTCCAGCTTCCTTCTTCATGCCAGTGTGCTGGTGGAACAAAGGCTGGGTTATGCAAGCCGTGCCTCCTTGTAAGGCCTAGATTGCTCAATCCTATGAAGAGCTGAGGTAAAATTTGGCTTTGTTGTAGCCTTCCCAGAAAACTGTAGTGTGGAGTCAAGGGTATTTTCATGTACCTCTGCTTTCTCACCCCCTAAAATAAGTGAACAGCCAAGTATAGTAACACGTACTTGTAATCCCAGTATAAAAGGATCATAACTTTGAGGCTAGCCTAAGCTAGATAGCAAGCTTGAGGTTAGCCTGGATTATATGAGACCCTGTAAAAATAGAACTTGGGAGAAGGTGGGGGGGTAGGCTTCAGTAGCAGGGTCTCTATGGTTCCCAAATATCATGTGGAAGGAAGCAGCAGTGACTTTGTCTTTATGATGTGACTGTCATGATGTAGTTCTGTAACTCAACAGCAGTAGGGAGGGGCTGCTGACACTGGGAGCACATTAAACATTGCAAATGTCACAATAGGCAACAGTACTCTGGGCCTGGCATGAGGATAAAACCCAGAGAGCGCGGCCTATGGTAGCTGTTGATGGGTATGATTAATATTGTATGATGTCCGCAGTGATCAAATGTAGTTATGTGGCCACTGATGCTTAGGCTTCTACCTTGGGCAGTCCAGATTAAAGGAACCTAAGTAACTCATACTGAGCCTGAGGCTAAGAGGTACTTTCCCGTCTCTCCTGTCTGTCCCATGCACTCTTTATCTCCATGAACCCAGTACTGTCTCCTGAGATGTGCAGTACATGAAATATCAATAGTGTCACACAGAATGCAATGGGCTACAGCTGGCTTGGGCAAGGCATCTCAGAGCTTCGGGGTGTGCTGGGCGAGCTCTACTGTGGTTTGTCTCTGGACCTTGGGCTATAGGATTATGATAGCTACTTTTGGTAATTTTATTCACAGCCTGGTTCTTATACAGAGTTTCTGTTATTGACAGGTTCTATGATGGGGTTAACTGTGATGGCTCAGGGCATCACAATTAACAAATCACAGCATGCAAGAGGTGATAAATTGTATGTGTGTGCAGCATAAGTTGCTGCGTTAAGGGCTTTTTGTTTTTCTGTTAAACTGTTTTGTCCTTTGCATGAAATGAACTCAGCTACTGTTCCATAGCTCCTATACTATAATAGATTTTTAGGATTAAAAAACAAAGAAAAATAAAAGAACTGGGATCTTTGTTCTCCTAAAATAGGGCAAGGTACAGTAAAACTTTATTTTAGTTTAGAATTTTCTAGTAGTACTGCCAAAGAACTCGCCTTGCCTTGTCTTGCCGTAGGACATTTTGAGGCCCATAAAATAGTTGTTTGCAGAGGGGGATAGGAACAAGGATTGTGTAGATCTATTTAAAAAAAAGCAAAAGGTATGGGGATGCTCAGCCTTTACTCCAGCGGTCTGCACTTACATGCAAAGCACATTGAGTGCCTCTCACTCTTGGGCTCAGATCTTGTTAATTTTTCGGGATTGTTGCTTTTCATGACTCTGGTCCTCATAAGTGAAGGGGTATTCATGGATGAACGCTGCAGTCTAGGATGCTTGCTTTATGGGCTTGTGTGTTGAATATCCAGGACAGGATGTTAAGCAGCTCTTACAGCCAGACCCACACATTGGCTGTTACTGTTTTCACTGTTACTGTGCTCTGGAAAGCAGCGGCTGCCATGAGCTCACATCCAACTATTTGCCAACGTGGCTGTTTTTCCATTTTAGGAATGGGATCTGAGATCCACAGGGCTATCCATACTTCTCAAATAGACATGTTGGCATCAGGCTCAGGCCATTACAAACATAAACTCTGAGATGGCACAGGAATCTGTCCAGCTTACTGTAAATTTGCCCAATGGCTGGATTTCTGTGAAGACTGTCTTCTGCTTCCAGCCTCAGCGTCTGGTTTTCTCATTTCCTTTTCTGATGAAGCTAGGGGTGTTAGGAGGCTTGTTCCTCTTTGTAGCACCATTGGCTATTTGGGACCAGTTCCTGCTTTTTCTCCATTTGCCAGTAAATGTGTCTCTCAAGGGATGCTTTCCAGGGAACTGCAGCCCACCTCTCATGGCTAGAGAAATCATAATAATGCTTTCTTGTGGGCCCCCCAATGTGCCCTTCTATAATCCCTGAAAATGAAACTTAGTAGTTTGTGCCTTGGTTGCCCCAAACTTCTTCACTAATATGTTTTTTGTACCTTGTACTTGCATTTTGTATGGCACTGACTAGCCAAGATGGCCAGGAAATGCAAATGGTTGTGGTATCAGTGGGCCCCTAGCACTCTCATTTCAGAGTAATTTGACATTAAAACTTAAGGGTGACACCAACAGTGACTAACTAATATAAGTTGAAGTCAAAGATTGGGGCTTGAATTCCTATTGTGCTGTCCTAAGAACTTTGAACATTGGTTGTCTTAACTCTGAAATGGAGATAATACCATTCCACGTATACTAGTAACACAAAGAATTGGGGCTATCTTATCAAGAAGCGGCACATACATTAGTAATTTAAGATGAAGCTCTCTTGCCCTGCAGTTCCCTCAATCCTTAAGTCACTTTTTCTCAGCTCATGGCAGGTCATTTTGGTAGCATATAATAGGGAGGTTTTGCCCAATTTTGTAGAATATCTGTTAGATGCTTTCTCTTTATATTAATTACTTTTTTTCTTGCTTGGGACAAAAATACCTGACCAAGGGAAGAGTTCATTTGGGCTCACAGTTGGAGCATGCAGTCTGTTAAAGTGAGTAGTGCATACAGGCAGCAGTATGATATGGCTGCTTAGATTGTAAGCAAAGAACCATGAATGGTTGTATTCCACATGTTTTCTTTTTATTAAGTCCAGAGTACCAGATCATGGGATGGTGTTCACTACATCTACCACCAGTTAAACCTTTCTGGAAATGCCGTACTAGACACTGCCAGAGGTGTGTCTCCTAGGTGATTCCTGGTGCTTTTGACAATTAAGATAACCTATGACATCCTTTTGGATGCAAGTGTTGGAAGAAGGCTCTTACTAAGAGGGTAGAACGTTCTGCATAAAAGCATGATACATAACCTTGACGCCTTTTCCTGTGTCTATAGTATTTTTCTCGCAAAATACAGCAGTTTCTCTTGTTGCAATATACTTTTAATTTCACTGTAATCAGATTCTGTAGATAGATCATTAGGGGTCTGTTATCAGGCTACTTTGATAGGATAAATTGTGATAGTGAATTGAATGAAGAAAAACAGTCAACAAGCCTTAAGTTTGTTAGCAGTGATTCTTGAAACCAGTTGTTGTGCTGTGATTTGGGTCATTATTAAAGTGTGTTGGATTGCTGTAGGGGGTTTTACATTTCAAAAGCCCTTTAGTTACAGCAGAAAGTTTATGTTATGTGTATTTACTTTACTTAATTCTATCCTTAAGGAAATATCCAACAGTCTTTTACATGCTAGGTTAACTTGGGGGAGTTTAAAGAGCAATAAAGAGTCTTTGGGCCACAAATGTGTGTGCGTTTGTTAATGTGTACACGTTTGCCAGTGTGTGTGTAGGCCAGAGTGGTTAGTTGGGTATGTATCACTCTTCATCCTATTCTTTGAAGCAGTTTCTTACTGAACCTGCAGATCATCAATTTGAGTACACTTACTGGCCAGCAACTCCAAGGCACCTTCTGTTTCTGCTCCCCAGCGTTGGGGTGATCGATACACATTGCCGATCTGGCCTTTTGCATAAGTGTTAGGAATCTGGGGGTCCTTGTATTTACTGTGAGCTAAACCATCTGCTCATTGAGTCACCTTTTGGCCCTTCTCATAAATGCTTAGGTAGTGAATATTGTGAGCACTGTGTAACTGCTCTCTCCATTAATCCTTCAAGGATATGGGCAAATTAGACAAGGACATCCAAATACAGAAGGTTTATAGGACTTTGCCTAGGACATCCAGAGAATATGAGTAGGACCGGTGGTGTTGTTATTTGTGCCCCTAGCAATAAGGGAAACACAGAAGAGGAGCTCTTGACTTGGTCTAAGAAGATTCACAGTCAGAACTGAGGATGGTTGTATTTGAGGGAGTGGAGCTTTGCTGAATCCTTGAGAGCAACAAGAAAAGGGGATGGTCTGGTAGTGATAAGAGTAGTACGTTGTGGTTAGGAGTTTGCTGAGGAGGGTTGCTGAGGTGGGCTGGTACACTTGTGAAGGAAGGCAGTACATGCTGAGGAGGAAGTCTAGGGAGAGGAGTTTATTGGGTGTGCTGACTGGAGAGTGGAAGGCATTAGCTTTGCATTTTTTGCTTGAAATACTTGAAATATAATAACTTAGAAAAGGTCTATGTTATAAATTCTATGTATCCTAACTCAAGAATTGGGACTTGTTTTAGGCTGCTGGTGTGGGAATTCCTGATAGCAATGTAGGAAATCCGTGGTGGAGCAATTTGCTGATACTATGAACCAGGAAGTGAATAGGAAAAGACTAGGGTCCCACAGTTCCCTTGGAGCATGCTTCCTGTGACTTCCAATCACTTTGAATAGCACCACCCTTTTAAGACACAAACCTGAAACATAGTGGACCTTTAAGTGACAATTAGCATTCTTATAGAAGCCAAGGGTTAGGTATAAAGGCAGTTCAACTTTTGTACTGTAAGTGGAAGGTCATTTAATATAGTTAAAATCACACTTGGAAAACAGACATAAATATATTCTCCATGGCAGACACATTGTTTGTTAGTCACCCTGAATATGAGTCTTTGGGCTTTGAGGCTAGACATTTAACAGGCCTTTGGTTTAGATGAATTCTCTGTAGGATGAGAAGCCAAGTTGCAGTTGTTGAGGGGAAAGGAAGGGATGGAAACTGAGATGAGCATTTTGGAATTGCACAGGAAAAAAACAAAATAGTTGAATAAACAGATACCTTCAAAGATATGTTTAACTGTGGATTAGAAAGCTAACCAGAACTGTAGTTCAGTTTTATGATGTGCTTTTGTGTTTGCACAGGCTTTGTAGGTACACATGGAACAAGGGCAGCCGGTAAATGTCCAGGTTTTAATTGAACCTGACTTCACTGGAGCTTTATTTTATAGGATTCATTTTGAAACAACAAAATGACAATTGGGGAAAGTGTTCAGTTTTCAGAATTTTTAGATAATCATAAGAACTTAAAATTTGGTGTAGTCGCTGTTTGCATCGCTCTGAATATTCCTAAACATTGTTAAGTTCAACTTTTAGTAACATGCTTAAACATCATCTCGTTGAAGCAAACTGCTTTGATAGATCAGTTCTATCTAGTCGGTGGTCTTTTTTTTTTTTTTTTAATTAATTCTTGTCACATCTCAATGGTTATCCCATCCCTTGTATCCTCCCATTCTTCCCTCCCTCCCATTTTCCCCTTATTCCCCTCCCCTATGACTGTTCCTGAGGGGGATTTCCTCCCCATGTATATGCTCATAGGGTATCAAGTCTCTTCTCGGTACCAGTTGGTGTTCTTAATGCATACAATTGACTTTATTCCTTTATCTCTGGTTCTTTATTTTCTCTGTGTATGTAAGAGTGTGTGTGTGTGTGTGTGTGTGTGTGTGTGTGTGTGTGTGTGTGTGTTAGATTGGACATTAGGTTATCCGGGAAAATGGTTCTTATATTAATTCATATTACATTTATAGAAGATGGCATATGATTACATGTTCCTGTGTCAGCATGAACTCTGAGTACAAGACTACAAAAAGATTTATTGTTTACTAATACAGAACCATTTTCTTATGTTCAAATATCCACAAATACAGAGCCCAAAATTATAGAAAAGGTTCTCCCAATCTTAACTTTGTAATTCATTTTTATTAATACTTTTGACAGTTCAGTGAGTTTATCTGAAATTTGAGATTTAACACATTTAAAACAGAAAAATTTCATTATGTGACATGGCTTTCTTGTATCACTGTGATCCTCATTTGAAATGTAAGATTTGCTGTTCATTAGCTCCACATTTATGCCTGTATGTGGTTCTTCAGTGAATGTTCTGTTTGTGGCATGTACTCTTGCTAATAACTGAATTCCTGTGCACAGTTTGAGCTTCAGCTGTGCTTGTTCTTATGCTTCTGTGAACATTAGAGGACATGCAGACTGTCCACTTTAGTTATCTTGAACATGTGGCCATTCTTCACAGGCCCACTGGCTTTCTGAGAAGAGTTTCATAATGTTTTGAACTTCCTTACATGAGAAGTCAGAACCCAGGGATACATAGCCCTGTGTTTAGAGCAAGTGTTCCTTAGGAAGCTTCCCTTGCTTTATTGGCTAGTGTTGATATTCCTAGCCCATGAACAGCAGTGGGAATACAGTAGTGTGTTTGCTGCAAGAGTCAGTCACTTGACCAAATAATTCTCAACCTCATCTTGATTAACACAGTGTACTCAGCCCTCATTCTTCACTGTTTCATGATGGCAGACTTAAAGAGAACCGTAGTAAACCCAAATGTGAGAAGGAATAGGTGAAATGCTGGAGTGTGCTCCGTAAACAAGGAAGGGCTGTTTTGCGTCTAAGAAACATATCAAAATTCTTACAATAAGATGTTTGGTTCTTATTCTGTATACTATCAGAATTTCTTATTCTAAATTTGATTTCTGATTTTCTTTTTCTTTTTCTTTTTTTTCTTTTGGGGGGGTGGTTTAGGTTGTTTGTTTGTTTTTGAGACAGGGTTTCCCTATGTAGCCCTGGCTGTCTTTGACTTTGTAGACCAGGCTGGCCTTGAACTCATGGAGATGAGCCTGCCTCTGCCTCCCCCGAGTGATGAGGCTACAAGTGTATGCGCCACGCCCGGCCGATGGTGGTGAGTGTTACACGGGAACAGAATGATAACCCTTTTATTTGTTTCTGAGGTTGTAGAAAGCTCTTGTTTGCAGTGTTTAGGATGTGGTTAGAGCACCACCATGCTCCCAAAGGATTCACAACTAAGTTCAATGAATTTTCTGGGTTTTGAGGGCTTAGAGGCCCTGTTACCTAAGACCATCATCTTGTGATCATTAGGGAGCATCGATAATTGAAGCCTGTAGAAGGCTATTTTCAGATCCTGTATATTGAATTAATTGATTGCACTTGAGGCAGTGTAGTGTTTGAACCTCTTGTATTGTTCTAGGTACTGCTTAGTGTTTCCACTTAACCTTTGCTGTTGTTTAGATTTATTTATTTACTGTGTGTGTGTTTCATGCATACATATATGTACCACATGCATACGTCAAGTCCTAAGACAGCCCTGTGGTCATCAGCATTTTAGCTGCTCACTTCAGAGTGAATATTTTAGTCCCTACTTTTCTGACTTGTTTTCCTTTCTTCTTCTCCTTCCTTCTTCCTTCTTCCTTTTTTCTCTTCTTCCTACCCCTCTCTCTCCCCATCACTTGGATCTGTCTTCCTGGGAGAATTCTATTGCTTCTCTAGATGTTGGCGCTAGCATGGAAAAAAGATTTTGGCACAGATTTCTCTGAGGGATCCAAGCTGTGGACAGCTGCTTCCTGTAGTATTGAATTTGGTTGGAATTCTCCTTGATTCTTTTATTCTAATACTCATGCTTCCCCAAAGCCAGTATCAGCAAGAGCATGCTTGGTTGCAGAGCTATGATTGCTACATGGGACCTTCAGCAATTGCTTCTAATGAACAAGGCTGCTGTTGATCTAGTGGCTAAGCTTTGAGCAGTGACCATCTGCCTAACTAGAATTCCATGTTATAAGTTCTCAAGATATAGAATGTTTCTTAGTCTGTTTTTATCCAACATCACTGGTACAGAAATGTGGGGACCTTGGAGTGACAAGGAAAGGGTTTTCTCCAAGGAGAAAGGATCAGCTGTACAATTTGTATCCTAAAGATGGTTAGGGTGAGTGATTTTTATGGAATTCTTAATTTTGTTTAGTTATTCTGCTTCCTTTTTTGGTAAATCTAGATCTGACAAATCAAGATTTCATATGGGGTAATAAAAGCACTGCTTAACAAATGCCCATAGATAGATTTGTGTACTTTGTTCTCTTGGAGTTGCCTGAGGAAGTTGTTGCTACTGTTCCATTTTGAGGAGTTTAAAGTGTAGAGTGTTAAAGATACACACTGTCAGCTGCAAATCTGAGCAGCCTGGCTTTAGAATCTGAGCTCTTAATCCTATTTTACTACAAACCTTCTAGAATAGGTGTGTTTTCTGTCCTCACTAGAAGGCAGTATTTTCATTGTTTGTGGAGCAGAACCACCACTTACTTAGTAATGGATAAGACTTTATTATTTTGAGACCTAGACATCTCCCTGGAATTTTCACTCCCAGGAGGGAACTGAGGGTAAAATCTTTTGGGTGTCCATCTTGTGCTTCATTGTGGCTCCTGAGACTTTTTTATTTCTCCAGCCAAATATTCTCTCGTAAAATATTTCAAGAAATGTTGCAGATGTCAAATACTGTATAAATAGGAAAAGGGTTTGGGTTTCTAGTTAACAGTTTTTTTTAAATCTGTAAAAGAAATGACTTGTACCCTTCAAAGAAAACCTCCTTCTCTCTAGTGTGAGTGAATTCATAGCAGCAAGCTAAGACCATCCTGTTTGGAAGTTGGATTGGACACAATTCACAATGGAGTGTTAGTTCTTTATGCCCCAGTGAAGAAGCAGAGGGATCCTGTTAGTGAGTGTCTATGTCCTTTAGGACAGCAGGTCTCGGACAATAGGGAATGTGCAATCACAGACATGATTTAATTGTTTTATTTTTGTCACCATAGTCACAGTATATGCCTGTACTCTCATGTCTGTTTTAGATCAAGTTCAAAAGTGATTCAGTCATGAGTTTATAATACAATATGGACTTTGTCTTAGTGTTCTGTTGCTGTAAAGAGACACCATAGCCTTGGCAACTCTTATGAAATAAAGCATTTAGTTGGAGATGGCTTATAGCTTCAGAGGTTTAGTCTATTATCATCAGAGCTTGATAGCATGGCAGCACACAGACAGGTACAGTGCTGAAGATGTAGCAGAGAGGTCTACATCTAGATCCACAGGCAGCAGGACTAGACTCTGGGCTTGGCATGGGCTTTCGAAACCGCAGAGCCCACCTCCAATGACACATTTCCTCCCAAAGGCCACACTTCCTAATCTGTTTAATCTTTCCAGATGGTGCTACCCCCTGGTGACTAAGCATTCAAATATATGAGCCTATGGAGACCATTCTTATTCAAGCCACCACAGATTTCTACTATTAGCTTTGCAAAAACTGGCTGTGTTTGGTGTGCTAAACTCTTTGTAAAGTCCCCTGGCATGCTTAATTCCTGTTCTCTCCTAGAGATACATGAGAACTAGGATGCAGTTTAGAACGAATTGGTGAAAAGGACCAGTGCAAAATCAGAGTGTTGTAGGAGCCCTGGTCCGTACTTAGTGTTGGCAGATGTCCTTCACCATATCCCCTGGTTTGGGATGTTACAGTGGTTTGAATGAGAATGTCTTCCATAGGCTCATCTATTTGAATGCGTGATCTACACTGGTAGAAGTGTTTGGGAAGGATTAGGAGGTGTGCCCTTATTGTAGGAGCTGTGTCTCTGGGGTGAACTGGGAAGTTTCTAAAGCCCATGCCACTCCCAGTTAGCTCTTTCATTCTTCCTTCTCCTTGAAGATAAAGACATAAGCTACTCCTCTATTGCCATACTGCCTGCCTTTCTGCCTGCTGCCATGCTCCCCACTATGATAGCTGTGGACCTCTAGAACTGTAAGCCTCAGTAAACCCTTCCTTTCATAAGTTGCCTTGGTCATGGTGTCTTCATAGTAATAGGAAAGTAAGACAAAAGTTTTTGCCTTTTATCCCATTTGAGAACAAAAACCTCATGGTACATGGGACCTTGAAGAGGCTTTATCATCTGACTAAGCAAATTGATTTTCACAGATACAGGACAGTCATCAGTATTTGCTTTATACAAGATAAAGAAATACAGGATGCTCCCTTCCTTTTAAAAATGGCAAGTGCATTTCATTGTAGTTTTTTTGTTTGTTTTTGTGTGTTTTTGTGTGTGTTTTTGGTTTTTTTTTCCGAGATAGAGTTTCTCTGTGTAGCCTTGGTTGTCCTGGACTTGCTTTATAGTTCAGACTGGCCTCAAACTCACAGTGATCCACCTGCCTCTGTCTCCCAAGTGCTGGGATTGAAAGCGTGCACCACCACGCCCAGCTGTAGTTAACAATTTAAAGGCCAGTGGGAGTTTTATTAACTTTTGGTCATGTAGCTAGTTCTGTTGGTAATTTAAATCCTTTGACAAATGTATTATGCCATATGCCCCAGTTTTGCTTAATACTCTTCCATGGTGTTCTTTGGAGAGGCATTTAGCCAAGGCACTGTAGGAACTGGAGTATGCCTTGGTTAACAGTTGCTAGTACATCATGTCTTTATGTGGCTATAAACTTATGCTATCAGTCATTTCTACCAGCTCAAGTATAGTTAACTGTTACTGCTTCAGAACCTGTATGATTTGGTTATCAGAGTTGGATTCCTGGAGCCAAGTAAGATGGTGATACTTGGCTATATAGAATTACCTACTATGGGATTATTAAAAGTAAAAGTACCTGAGAAGCATTCAAATGCTGTATTCTCAGCATAGTTCATGCATGGTGCTTTTCTCTTGGCCTCCTTCTTTAGCCTGGGCTAGCTTTGAACTCACTGTCCTTTCTGCAGTTGCAAACGTATGAACCGTGCTGATTTAGTGAGCATTCTTTCTAAGGAGTATTGCGGTTTAAATCTAAACAGTTTTCAAAGGTCGAGTTCCCAGCTGGTGGACCTTCGAGAGCACTAACTTTATCAATGGTTCAGTCTACTGACAAATTTATAGCTGAATGCATTCTTAGCAGGTGGAGCCTGGTTGGAAGAAGTAGGTCATTGGGGGTACCCTGCTCTTGAAGAGTAGTATGTCTTGTGTCATGACACATATGTGTGTGCATAGGGGCATATACTCTATAACACCTTTTTCTTCCCCTCTATATTCTTTCTCTTTTATTTGCCCTCCCAGTTCCTCCCTTCTCTTCCTCTTTTCTGGCCACCGTGAGGTGAGTAGCTCTATTATACCCTCCTTATGCCTTCTCAGCAATGCTGGCTTAACACAGCCACAGAGCAGTGAATCCAGTGACAAAGGATCAAAACTCCTGAAACTGGAATAAATCCTCTGAGTTTTTCTTCTTGATATTTGTCACCATGGTGTAAATCTGGCTAATACAAGGAAACACATACTTTAATTTGCATCTGGTATCTTTCTTGGATATTTATGCAAAGCCATTGAGAGAAAGAACAACATCAGGATGGGAGTGGAGCACTTCATTTCACTCCGTCACGATGGAAGCAGGATTAACAGCTTTCTTGCTGTTTATCAGACCAAACATCCAAGGTGAAGCACACTACCTTTTTTTTTCTTTTTGGTAAGAGTGCTGTGTTCTCATTTTCCACTTTTGTATGGCTGAGTGTGGGTGGGAAGGGGCTGGTACCTCTTGCCATGTGCCTGCCTGGTTGCTAGGTGACCCATAGAGACCCATTCTGGAGCTTTGGCCACCTCCCGTCTTCATGACTTGCCCTGAGCTGACAACCCACCATCTTGTGGAAGAGAACAGCTGCAAGACAGGGAAGCATCTGATTCAGACTTTCTACTTCCCATGGATGTCTGAGCCATTATTTAGCCTTGGCAATTACAGACACTCCCTTTTGTGTATTGCACAAAAGCCCTGCACTGCTTTTAAAGGTTTAGAAATGTGACTTAACTCATCTTCAACTTAAAAGTATTATTAAAATTTAATGTTCAAATTGATGGCTATATTTTATGGTATTTGATTTTTCCTGGTTGATCCTCTCCCAAGAGATGAAACATTTTAAGAAAGAAAGCTTAGATGCACCCCTCCCCCTTCCTAAGGATCAAAGTGAATTCTGAAAGCTCTTCTATGTGCAATAAAACAATCAAGAAAGCATTATTTTAGTTAGGCTGTCAAAATGGAGTGCTGTGACTCCTACGCAGGAATATGCAGTCCTTGGAGGGTATGACCAGTGCTAATGCTGGTTTTTTTCAATTGAGAAATGTGGAGAGTGTAGAGGTTGGAAAAGATAGGCAGGCGCTGCCTTCTCATCTCATTTCCCTAGTCCTATAGTTCTGCTTTCTCATTCAGTGCCCAGTGCTCCTGTTGGAACATTTGTAATGCCTCTTCCTGGTTCTGTCTTCGGCCTTTGGGTTGTGGCTGTGATGGCTTGTTACCTACACTTGTGCTCTAGGCTGCATGCAGTATTTGGGGTGTGTGTATGGCAGGGCTTGCTGGTGTACAGCCTTAGGAGTCTGTTGTGAGCTGATTCATGTGAAAAGGGGAAAAAGTGGTTCTTATTTTTGGTTCTGAGGGCCATAAGCCTAAGACTTGACCCTGTAGTGTCACTTTTTCCCCCTGAGAAACTCCAAAGTTATCAGAACCAGAACTTTGACCTATGCCAGCCATTTCTGTGTAGAGTTGATTTACTAAGACTTAAGCAATGCTTGTTATGGGCTGTTTTTATTGTTGAAATAGGGCAGGAACTTCTACCTGCTTGCACAGGCACAGTAAGCAAACAGGAGTATAAAGAACCAGCCCAAAGTCTTATGGTAGAATATAGTTATATTTCCTCAAATGCTCATGGATTTTGTCATGAACTTATACTGGGACAGTGGGATGCTGTGTTGCTGCTCCACCGTGCCCAGGGTCTTGGCTGGAAAGGTGTGGAGGAACCTTTATTCATGGTTTCCTGCTTGGGGTGGCATTCTATGTGCTTTCTCCTTGCAGTGTTTGGGCTTCTATATATCAGAGTAGGATGGTGGTATTATTCTATGCTATTAGGTCAGCAAGAGGGCAGCTGTATTTCACGGTCTGGCTTCAGAAGGGTCATGGCATCTATTTGTACAAATCATCTCAAGCCCACTGTGGATCCAGGGTGAAGAATGGTCTTAGCAATTTGAAACCTTGTTTTAAAGCAGATTCCAGTAGGGTGCTTAGATTCTTGACATATAAATATTTATTTGAAAATAAGGGGACCCTATAACAAGATTAGAGTATTAGAGCCCTTTCCTTTCTTCCTCTTTCCCTTTCTTCCTTTCGTTCTTTCTTCCTTTCATTCTTTCTTCCTCCTTTTCTTCTCCTCCTCCTCTTTCTCCTTCTTCTGCTTCACCCCTCTTATTTATTTATTTATTTATTTATTTATTTATTTACTTATTTTGAGGTGGGGTTTCTCTGTGCATCCCTGGCTTTCCTGGAACTCACTCTACAGGCTGGCCTCGAACTCAGAGATTCACCTTTCTCTGCCTCTCAAGTGCTGGGATTAAAGGTGTGCACCACCACTGTGGCTTTAGAGTGTGTTTCTTATTGAAGTTTTTAGAGTTGTCTAGAATTTGGAAATGGGGTGGCAGGAGGCAGGGTGCTTTTGAAAAGCATGTTATTGTTCTAGCAACTTCCTCATAGGGTTTAAAAATAATCAGACAAACATACATTTGTTTGATACATCTTTAATTAGCTAAAGGCCCAGCTTTTGTGAGGCTGCATATCAACTTGGAGAATTTTTTTCCTGAGAAAAAGTGCAAATGATTTCTGTTCATAAAGAAGAGATTCTCAAGGATCCCATGACCTTTATATAGGGCATAAGTCTATTTAATATGGACTGTAATTAAAACAGCATGGTACTGGCATAGCAATAGGCTAGTTGACCAATGGAATCAAATTGAAGACCCATATAGATACTTGATTTTTGACAAAGAAGCCAAATCTATTCAATGGAACAAGGATAGCATCTTCGACAAATGGTGCTGGTCTAACTAGATGTCTACATGTAGAAAATACAAGTAGATCCATATTTATCACCATGCACAACACTCAAGTCCAAGTGGATTAAAGACCTCAACATAAAACCAGAGACACTAAGTCAGTTAGAAGAAAAGTGGGCAAGAGCCTGGAACTCATTGACACAGGAGACAACTTCCTGAACAGAACATCAACAGCCCAGGCTCTAAGGTCAGCAACTAACAAATGAGACCTCATGAGGCTGAGAAACTTCTGTACAGCAGAAGACACTGTCAACAGAACAAAGTGACAGCCTACAGATGGAGAAAAGATCTTCTCCAACCCTACATGTAACAAAGGACTAATATCCAAAATATATGAAGAGCTCAAGAAATTAAACACCACCAAACCAAATAACCCAGTTAAGAAATGGGGCTCAGAACTAAACAGAATTCTCAACAGAGGAATATCGAAAGGCCGAAAAACACTTAAAGGAAATGTTCAATATCCTTAGTCATCAGAGAAATGCAAATCAAAACAACTCTGAGATTCCATCTTACACCCATCAGAATGGCCAAGATAAAAAACTCAAGTGACACCACATGCCGGCAAGAATGTGGAGAAAGAGGAACACTCCTTCATTGCTGGTAGGAGTGTAAATTTGTACAACCACTTTGGAAATCAATCTGATGCTGTCTCAGAAAACTGGAAATAGAGCTACCTCAAGACCCAGCTATTCCACTCCTTGGCATATACCCGAAAGATGCTCCACTGTACAACAAGCACATATGCTCAACCATGTTCATAGCAGCCTTATTCGTAATAGCTAGATCCTGGGAACAACCTAGATGTTCCTCAGTCGAGGAATAGATAAAGAAACTGTGGTACATTTACACTATGGAATATATATATATATTTGGACACTAGCCCTGAAAGTCTTCACTTAGCAGGAGATTGGGATGGATACTGGGACTTCCTATTGGGACTCCAGGTGAGAGAGATAAGAGAGGGACTCCAGGGAGAAAGAGGAAATAGCCCTTAAGGCTGGTGGATCTGGACCCGGGAGGCAGGAGGGTCTCCTCAAACTACAGTACCAACCAAGGACAATGCATACAGTAAACCTAGAACCTCTATCCAGATCTACCCAATGGACAGCACACATTCTCTACAGTTGTTTGGAGAGTGGGGACTGACTCTGACATGAACTCTGGTGCCCCCTACTTCCCCTTGTTGGGGAGACCTGCTAGCACTCAGAGAAAGAGTAAGCAGGCTACCAGGATGAGACCTGATAGGCTGTGATCATATGATTGGGGAGGAGGTCCCCTTCTGTCACAAACCTAGGGGAGGGGAATTGGGTGAAAGAGGGAGGGAGGGGGGAATGGGAAGATACAAGTGAAGGGATAACAATTGGGATGTAATCTGAATAAATTACTTAAATTAAAAGAAAAAAAAAAGGAATATAGCTGTGGTATGCTCCCATTATTTTCTCAAGTACCTATACATGATTGATCAGTGTTGTTTGAGTCTGTCTTGGCATTCCTTGGTTTCTCAACATGCTCATTCCATTGATTTGCATTGGAGTTGTTTTTACTTTTTCAAAAATTACCTTCTATTAAATATAGAGCACATAATACTTAGAATGAGCCATATGTTGGTGCTGATGTTGCATACATAGGAAGCTTCCCCCCCCCCCCCTTATCGTCAAGCTAAAGCCAGAGGAAGCTTGTGACTCTGGCTTTCAGGCCTGTCTGGTAAGTCGGACAGCTTCCTTTCTACTGCTATACCTTGTAGCCTTATGGGGTTTCAAACATGATTGATTGCATTAATTTGTCTCTAGTCATAGATTAGTGGCCTCATAGGTTAGGCTTTGGAAGGAGAATGTAGGAAACAGTTGGGGCAAGGTGGGACTTAAGAGAGATTGTGATTCAAAAGGAGCTTCAAAAGCAGTGAAAATATAATCAAAGCTTAAACTGAAAAATAAATCACAACTTGACATTACATATACTAAATCCTCATGTGTGCCTGAGTAATAGGATGTGCCATAAATAAGCAGTCTGCCTTTAATGCAGCAATAACAAATGTTTGTACTGTTTTATTTAGTCACAAAGAATATTGAATAGTGGCTTGGCCAAACAACATGTTCTGGCACAAAGCACAGGGATATAAAAAATGCTTATTCTGCAAGGCAATATGCTACAATGTGCTATGAAACATGTATCCTCACTATGTCTGTCAGTGTTCCTAAAGTCATTAAGGTGATGAATGGGCAGTGTTGGTAAGACACAGTAGAGCATCAAGGCTACTGTTAATAGTGGATGAGAAAGGAGTCAAGCCACTCATGCAAAAGCTGGGCCATGCTGTTAAAGTGTCTGATGACATACGTTTCAAGCAACAAGTCTGTCTTGCTACGAGGTGTCTTTAAAGAAAATACATTTTAATTTTTTTGTAGGTTGGTCTTGTGGTCTCTATTCACCAATATATTCCCGTTACCAGAATTTTAACTAGTAATGTGAAGATGAGGAAACACTGAGTGAGGCATTGCTTATTGGATGAAGGAATTCTAGGTTATTTCTTTTGCCCAGTTGCCTCCTTCATGGCATTAGATCTTCCTGCTCTACTGGGTGGAAGATGGTATGGGATATAGGTGTGTTCCAGTGAAGAAGGCAAAATGCTTTGTACTATGCCAAGGCAGTAAGAAGTGCACTAAGCCTACTCAGAGTCTTGGGGCTCTGCTTGCTTCTTAAATTGAAGCAGTGTAGCTGTAAAAGATGAGAGATTGAAGGCTCTAGCTGACTGAGCAGCACTCTTCTTGCTGAGTGGCTCTCAAAGGCTTCTTCTGGGTTTCTGATGCCATTTGATCACATGCAGAGTTTTTGGCTTCTTAAATTCATGTGATTCATTCGGGAGATGCAGTTTCTTGGTTTAGATTGCAGTGTCCCCAAGACACACTCTAAAGGAGCCCAAGGTGTTTTAGTCCATGGTCATTGGCCTATGGAAAGCACCTGTTTGTTCCAGCCTGGCAGATAGAAATGCTTAATTAGTTTAATACGTTTACTACTTTTAGGAGAATGGTAACCTTCTCTTGCTGTTTGTACTTATTAACTAATCAGTGATAAAGCAGGAGAACTTTTCAATTAAAAAGAAAAAGTCCCATTGCAACCTTTTTAAATTGGAACAAAACAAATCCTAGCTTGTGCCTTATTAATTCTGCCTGGAATTGTTTTTAGAACCTTGGGGGGTATGTGAAAGCAAGCAGAACTGTATTGTGAATGCCACTTGCCAAATTGGGCCAGTATTAGAATTCTTAAATTGGCAGTAACTATAACAATAGGACTTAAAAAATTTAAATATCCTGTAATAAAACACAACAAAAAGGCAGAATAGTGCTTCTTTTACATTCTGCGATATGTCAACCTGTTTTCATGGTGATAAACAAAGATGGAAAAGAAGTTGGAACTGCATTTCAAGTTTCAGGATACTCTGGCAAGAGTTTTACTGTCTCTCTTAGAGCTTCAGTTTACTGTACATAAGATGAAGATGTTGAAAGGAGACCATGCTGGAGAGGCACTGAGACAAGTGTATTGGATAGCAAATATTAAAAACTCGAGTTCCTGCCACAGTCGGCTAACTGTCCCTGAGATTTGGAAGTACTTGTCAGAGGACTAGAAAGATTATATTTATTAGATTAAAAATGTACATCTTAGGGCTAGGGCTATACTTTAATGGCAGAGCACTTGCTTAGCATTCATGAAGCCCTAGGTTCAGTCCTTACTGGCAGAAAATAAATGAAATAAAATAATACATATCATAAAGACTCTGCTTCACTGTTTGAAACAAAAAAAGTGCTTGTATAGAAAATTTTCATTAAAATTCAATTACTTGAAACAGGGCTTAAATATATTAAGTCTTGGAAAAACTTAAAATTTGTCCCCTCTTTCCCCCAGATATGAATGTGTGTACTTGTCAGTATGGGTGTGTGCACATGTGTATGCAGCTATGTGGAGGCCAAGGGCAATGTCCAGTGCCATTCTTGATCCTCAACCTTTATTTTTTTGAGATGGGCTCTTTCATTAACACTGAAGTTAATTGAATCTGCTGCTGCCGGACAGTGAGCTTAAGGGATCCATCTGCCTCCAGCCATCCATACCAGTTACAGGCTCGTGACACCATACCTGACTTTTTATGAGGCTTCTAGGGATCTAAACCAAGGCCTTTATGCTTACATGGCAAACACCACTGAGCCATCTGCCTAGCCCAAGACTGGACAAATACTTAATCCATTTTTCAGTTTTCCAGCATCAATTTATCTGTTTAAAAAAATTTATTTTCTTGGTATCTTTGCCTTACTTGATGAAAATGAATGTTAATTCTAGCAGGTTGATTTTATTCATAGCTAGCTTTTTTTCCCCTGAAATTATGTATGTGTGTTTTCAGCTTCAAACATCTTATCAGAACAGGTAGTCTCCCAAAGAATGACTTTTCTGCTTAAGTTATTCATGTAGAAACTTGAAGGTTAAATTTGGCCCACCTTCTTGGATGTCTAGTACAATCTTTCATTGGTCTTTTGTAGTCACATTTGAACCTGTATGACCTATGTTCATTCTTTTTTTGAGACGTGGTCTCATGTAGCTCAGGCTGGCTTTGGAGAAAGAACTAAATAGCCAAAGGGTAGCCTTAAACTTACGATCTTCCTGCCTCCAATTCAGTGCTGCAGTGATAGGTATGTCCCACTATGCTGTTCTCATGTAGAGATGGAGATTGAATCCAGGGATTTGTGTATGGTAAGCAGGCATTCCATCAGCTGAGCTAAATCCTCAGCTCTGTTCATCCTTGAAGAAAATAAGTCAGGTTAACTGTGGGTTTCAGAGTGTTTTAGGATCATGTACTGAAGTGGAAAGAGACTTCTTCAGTGTGACTCTTGAAACAATGTCTATTTTTTATATCTTAATGGCCCATGGATTCATAGACCAGCCTTTGTGGATCCCACAGAAATGGAGAGCAAAAAGAAATTGGGACAAACTTGTCCTCATGGTATGGGGCAGGGAGAGGAAAGTTGGCGCTTGAATATTGGGAACATGTGGTAGGTTATTTGCATCAAGAATGACTCTAGCCATGATCTCTGCTGAGATCAGGAGCTTTGAAGACAGTTTACAGGAGAGAGAAAGTAAGGTAGATAAACTGGCCTATTTTTCTTTCTGGAGAAGGTTAGAACCTGGAAAGCTGAACATGAAAGCTGAACATGAATATTAGCAGCTGAGACAGGTTATACACCATGCATTTTGTGAGGACCTCTTTTGAGGTACCCAGTGGTTTCATCTGTAGACAGGTCTTTGTTTCTAGATTTGAAGACAAAAGCTCTTTTTTCCCACCTCCCCATCTGGAATATGGATAAGAAAAGATAAAAGTAAGACATCATGCCCACTAATGATTCTGGGTTGCATAGAGTAGTAAGCACAGCTCATGAATATTTAAGTAGATTTTCCTGGGGCAAAGAGTGCTGGTACTTAGAGTGAATTTTCCCCATTCATCATGGTACAGAATCAGTTCAGTGAGGATGAGTTCAGGACTGTGCTGTAGCTGCGGGAAGATAAGTTGCTCCAATAAGCTGCTGTAAAGCCCTTGACTTTCTTTCAGAGCCCTTCATTTACATACATTCCTTGGCATCTGGTCACATTGGTATGCTCACTACTTTCTTTTCTTATGCATGACTTCCAGGAGATACTAAGATGAATTTGGCTAGGCATACTTTGTAGAAATGGGAAAGTAGGAAGCTGTTACCATACATTTGAGTAAAATAACTGTTCATAAACATTTTGAGGGTAGAAAAGGTTAAAGTACATTTTCACAGTGATGACATCTTGTGAATATTGGGTACCAGCAAGACACAAATGTTGCCTGTTACACATTTAAGATGCAGAAACAAATGTAGTGAAACTATAACCTGTTAGGCTGCTTGGTAAAACTTTTTTGAGATACCAGCTTTGCCTTATGTATTGTTTATAACTTCATTGTACACAAGTAATTTAAAAAGTGATACATGCTGGGTGTGGTGGTGCATGCCTTTAATCCCAGCACAGCATGGAGACAGAGGGGTATCCGAGTTTGAGACCAGCCTGGTCTACATAGTTAGCACCAGCTAAGCCAGAGCTACATAGTGATATCCTTTCTGAAAACACCCCCCATCCCAAAAATGGTACATAACTAATGGAACAATTTCTTTCTTTCTTTTGAGAATGCTTCTGGGTCTGGAGAGATGGCTCAGCCTTTAAATACTAGACTCACAACCAAAAATATGAGAATGCCTCTCTCTCTATTCTTGGTTGTCCTAGGATTAAAGGTGTCTGCCACCATGTCCATTGTGAAACAATTATTTTGCTCTGAGCTTTAGAAAATACCTTAGAAATAATAATTGCCTTTTCACTCTACTGCTTCAAGTCTATTCTGAACAATATTTAATTATTAAAAGTATTTTTTTCTGTGTACTTGCATATTATAGAATTTTAAATTCTGAGAAACCTGTTTTAATTCCTCTTTCCTCTACCTTACTTCCATCCTTCACTGTCACCCTTCCTTCACTTTCTTCCTCCTCACATAGATAGGTCTTGCTCTTAACCGAACTGGCTTCCAACTAATGGAAATCTTCCCACCTCAGCCTCTCAGGTAAGGGTTATGGGCACGAAGCACCATGCCTGGTTCTTATTCTTTTTTTCTTCTTTCTTTGTTTCCTTTTTTTCTTTCTGAGACAGGGTTTTGCTGTTTAGCCTTGGCTGTTTTGGACTCATTTTGTAGAATAAGCTAGCCTTGAATTCACAGATCCACGTGCCTCTGCCTCCCACGTGCTGGATCATAGGTGTGCACCACCATGCCTGGATTATTTTCATTCCTTTTTGTTTGTTTGTTTGTTTTTTGAGACAGAGTTACTTTGTGTAGCCTTGGCTGTCCTAGACTTACTTTGTAGATGAGGCTGCCCTCCAACTCACAGTGATTCACCTGCCTTTGCTTCCTGAGTGATGGGATTAAAGGTGTGCACAACCACGTCTGACCTCTTTCTCATTCTTAATCTAACCTAAAGAGAGAGAGAGAGAGAGAGAGAGAGAGAGAGAGAGAGAGAGAGAGAGAGAGAGAGAGAGA